>CAJHQP010000874.1:0-145654 GCA_905132765.1 Moricandia arvensis
GTTTCCATCTTCTTCTTTTTTGATTTTATATTTATTTTGAATGTTTGATTTCCTCTAGTACTGCATTTTCTGAGGAAGATATGAGTCTCGGTTCATCGTTCCTTTTGTGTATAGTTTATCTCTAATCTTCATCCGGTATAATGTTCTTTTTTTTTTGGAAAATTAACCAGATTAGTTCGAATTCTTGTTCTTGTGTTCTGATTTGTTGATGTTTCTTACATCTGCTACTTGACTTCCAACAATTTTCTTTGTAGATTGTTTCGGTTCTGGTTTCTTGATGACTATGCATCTTCATTTGTCTTTTCATCTTCTTTGGCTTCAACTTTCATATTAATTTAACTTGAACTCATAAAGTATTCTTAAGTTCTAAATAGATTCTGACCCGCACGTCCGTGCGGATGTTTTTTTTTGTTAAAATAGTTTCATACATACAATTGATTATATATATTTTGATGTTTATAATATTTAAGATTTATTTAATATGATTTTATAGTTTATATGCATCAGTTTTATTAATTGTTTTATATTATCATCTTTTTAGTTGTTTATATATATATATATATATATATATATATATATATATATATATATATATATATATATATATATATATATATATATATATATATATATATATATATATATATATATATAACAGTGAAGGTGAATTATCATTTCACTTTTTGTTCATATCTTATTTATTTTATTATAATAATCTATTATTTATATTGAAAATACGTTTTTAGTTCTTAATAATATATAAATAGGTATTAGATAAAAGTTTTATTGTAAAATTATACACATATATTATATATTTCTAAATGTAAGAAATATACATATTTTGAAGTTATTAATAAATATTATTTTGGTTTGAATAGTTTAACTTATTTAGTTAGTTGTAATTAAATTTTTAGATTTATATTTATTAAAAGGCTTATGATAAGAATTATGCTATAAAAAGTAATATTTTCATAATTAAAATTAATATACAGATTAGTTCCTTATAAATAGGTAGGTGAAATATTAGTTTTATTAAAGTATTTGAATTTTGATAGATTAGGATTATAAATAAATGACAAATAAATGCAATGGCATAATGGTGTAATTATTGAAGAAAATTAAGCGGTATTTCAAATTTGTACTTCAATTTTAATTGTTTAATAAAGATACACATTGACATTACATATATATAAACCATTTCTGGCTATTACCATCAAAATATGGATTATCTATGTATTATGAGGTTTTAATATGCATTCACGCTACAAATAAATCCACCATCTTCTGGTATTCTTTTCATAATCCGGTTTAATTAACAAAAACCAGGGCGAGGAATAAATACTTAGGATATTAAGCATAAAGTACGATTTTTTCATGCAATTTGTTACATATAAGTTAGCCAAACATGTAAAACTGGGTTTAATTTTAAAAAATGGATATAATGTCAAATACCCAGATATTAAACTTTGGGCAATCTCAATGTCTTAAAATTAAATTTTGGGCAATCTCAGTATTTTAGTCTTAGTATTTTCCAAAGCAACTAAAAAAGACTCGTGCTGCATATATAATTACATCACGTAGTCTATATTTTTTACATTAAAAATTGCAACTTTTTTGGCTAACTAAAAATTTGAATAGAATTTTGATTTTCTAGTTATTAGCAATAATCAACTTTTTTCATATGAACACAAAATTAAAAATTTTAGAAAGTACACATACTTAAATAAGAATGAAGAAAACCCTCCAGTGTCTTCGAGAACCGAATATTTAATTATTAACAACTAACCTTAAAAATTACTGTTCTCAGCATGCATCACTTTATACGAAAATTTACACTTATAGCTACATTCTCACTTTGTATTTACACCTAATGACACATTTTGCATGTGACACACTTTTTCTATGTGATTTGTCCTTTTTACCCTCTAACAAAGCAAAATCTTTAACATTAAAAATTTCATTTATCTTCTTTGTTTTTCTCTCCTGTTTAGAAATTGAAACTCCACTTATCTTTTTTTCCCTTTTTTTTTCTTCTCTGTATCTCCTTTCATATGATCTTTTTGTTCCAACTAACCAACACAAATCTTCTTCCATTGTCTATCTTTGTTTTCCTCTCAAATCCTCTTGGTAATTTCATATGCACCTTGTTGGACTACTTTTATGATTTTGTAAGGCCCTCCCCAGTTTGCTTCGACTTTTCCCGCGTTTCGTTCAGCGGTTTTCTAGAAAACTTTGTGTAGGACTAAGTGGCCTTCCTTGAATCTGCGGCTATGTACGTTTGAGTTGTAGTGCTTTGCGGCCGCTTGTTGATAACTTAGAATTCTCACAATGGCCTCATCTCGATGCTCGTTGATGAGGTTGAGATCGTCTAACAACATCATATTGTTCAAGTCTTCGTGTTCTGGGAGTATTCTTTTGCGGATTCCGTGGAACTCGACTTCCGTCGGGATCATGCATTCTGATCCATAAACGAGGGTGAATGGGGTTTCTCATGTTGCTCGTCTTGGAGTCGTCATATGGGACCATAGAGCCCCTTTGAGCTCTTCGGCCCATCGACCCTTTTTGCGTCTTAGCGTTTCTTAAGCCAATGTAGGATGGGTTTATTAATAGTTTCAGCCTGGTCGTTACCTTGCGGGTATCTGGGAGTCGACTTCAATTTCTCGCAAAAAGCTTTGAATCTTGTCGAGATGAATTGAGATCCATTGTCTCTTACAATTTTGTATGGCATGCCTTGCCTGCATATGATATTTTTCCATATGAAAAGCTTTCGACTAGGGCATCTTTTATGCTCGCATATAAATCAGCCTCGACCCATTTCGAGAAGAAATCTGTTAAGACTAGGAGAAAGTGTTTCTGTTTAGACTTATGCATAGAACCGATAATGTCCATCGACCACCGCATGAATGGGTATGGCGCTAAAATTTACGAGAGTACTTCTGCGGGTTGATGGATAGTTAGTGCATGCATTTGGCATTTTTTGCACTTTCGTACGAATCTCTTGCAATCTTTGATCATCGTTGACCAAAAGTAACCATGGCGTTTTATTTTGATTGCGAGGGTTCTCCCGCTAGAGTAGTTTCCGCAAGATCCAGAGTGAACCTCTTCCATGATTTTTTGTGCTTAGTCTCTTTCGAGGCAGGTCATAAGTGGTCCAGAGAACCTCCACTTGTAGAGTTTCCCGTCTACAAGGCGTATCGCACAGCCTCGGTTTTGACTTTTTGGGCCACCCACTTTTATTTGGGGAGCTTCTTCTGGGTTACGTACGCTAGGATTGTTTCCATCCACATATTATTGCAATCGTACTCGGATTGTTCCAAATTTTCCTCAAGCTGGATGTCATCGTCCTGTGAGTTGATTAGGTTTACGATGACTGGTGGCCCGATGCTCGGATGCTCTATGAATTCCATGGGGATTAATCTTTTGATACCCGGATCTTAGCTTGAAGCTAAGGCCACTAGGGTGTCGACGTGGATGTTTTCCGCACGGGGAATTCGAGTGAGATCAAATTGATCTAAGTTATGAGCTAGATTCTGCACGAGTTTTAGGTATGCATCCATCCTTTCTTCTCTTGCTTTGTATTCCCGCTGCATTGGTTTGCTACTAGTTGGGAGTCGCAATACGCATGGATATTACTTATCCTGAGATAGTGGGCTAGCCGCAAACCCGCGACGAGAGCTTTTTACTCAGCTTCGTTATTTGAAGCGTGAAACATTAGTCTGAACGATTGCTCTAACACTTCCCCAGTCAGTGACGTGAGTCTAATTCCAATCCCCGAGCCTTGTTTGGATGAAGACATGTTGACATGAAGGGTCCATGTTGAATTTGGTTCTTGTTTGTGATGCCCTCCATGGGGACCAAGAAATCGGCGAGTACTTATGACTTTTCACAAGTATTTTACCGATACTCGATCGTATTCACTTAGTTCGATTGCCCACTTTGCTAGGCTCCCTGATTGACTGCAGTTGTGCAAGATCATTTGTAGTGGGAACAATGTGAGGACTACGATCACGTGTGACTGGATGTACGGTCTTGGTTTTCGTTCTGACATCATGACGGCGAGTGCCAGGTTCTCCATTAGAGGGTACCACGTCTCGGCATCCAGCAAGGTTTTACTTATGTAAAATTTTGATTTTTTGCTCGCCGCGTTCTTCTCTGATGAGAACGACGCTTACAGCTGTCGTGGATACCGCAATGTATGGGAATAATGGCTCCCCTTCGATGGGTTCCTCAAGAACTGGGGAGTGGTTAGGTAATGCTTCAGTTGTTGGAAAGCTTTTTCTCATTCCTCGGACCACTCAATTTTTATGTTCCCTTTCAAGGTGTCCTAGAAGGGTTAGCATTTGTCCATTGATTGCGAGATGAAGCGATTAAGCGATTAAGCACTGCTACACTCCTTGTTAACCTTTGTACTTCTTGCTTTGTCCTTGGAGAGGCCATTTCGATCAGTGCATTGATCTGCTTCGGGTTAGTTTTGATTCCATGATATGTGACTAGATACCCGAGGAACTCCCCTAATGACACTACGAACCTGCATTTGGCCGGGTCCAGTTTCATGTTATGAAGGTTTAGTCTTTCGAATTGTGCAGGTGGGCGACGTAATCAGGTCCTTTGAGAGATTTTACGAGCATATCATCGCTGTAAACTTCCATGGTTTTTCCGAGTTTCTCAGAGAACATGCAGTTTACGAGTCATTGGTAAGTCACGTCTGCGTTCTTGATACTGAAATGCATTACTCTGTAACAATAGGTCCTGTAATCTGTCATGAGTGAAGTTCTCTCGCGATCGTCGGGATTCATCATAATTTGGTTGTATCCCGAGAAAGCATCAATGAAAGATAGGAGCTCGTTCCATTTCGTTGCTTCTACCAAGCGATAGATGTGTGGTAATTGGAATCTATCTTTTGGACATGCCTTGTTGAGATTGGTGAAATCAACGGAAACTCGTCACTTTCCGTTTTTATTTTCAATCACTATGGGTATCTGACCTCCGTTATGGACCCAACTTTGAGGAGTTTATCGACCTCGTCGTTGACTGCGGTGGTGCCTTTGGTCCCAAATTTCTTCTTGTTTTTTGTTTTACAGGTTTGAAAGTTGGGCCGACATTGAGTTTGTGACATGTTATGTTGATGTTGATCCCTCACATGCTTCTGCAGCCCAAGCGAACATGTACAAGTTCTTTTCCAAACACGCTATAAGATCTGTTTTTAAGGGCTCACAAAGGTTAGCGCCGATTTAAACGCAACGCTCATGGAATTTCTCGTCGAGGCATATTAACACAACGGGTTCGCAAGTCGGTTCGCGCTTTTCTTTTAAGGCCTTGGCTTTCATAATTGCCAAAAGATTTCTTTTTCATCTTGTTATATGGCGCTTCAATTCCGCGATGAAACAGACTTGCAATATTTTCCGATCACCCAGATTATTTTGATTCTAGAGAAAGTTAGAAATTTTGACACCAAAGTGGTACGTTGAAGAGATAGATTTCATGGAATTAAGCCATGGAACGCCCATGATTGCTTTGTACCATGCATGGTGGTCGATGACCAAAAATCCCACGGTTTTGGTTATGCTCCTAGCTTTAACCGCGAGGTTAATTGAGCCAAGGGTCAAGGCAGCTTCTCTCGAGAATCCTACTATCGGGGTCAGACTCTCTATGATTTCAGAGAACTCGATTTTTATTCTCTCAAGGGTATCTTTAAAGATAATATTGGCCGAGCTTTCGTTGTCGACCAATACTCTTACGACATCGATATCTTGAATTGTTAAGTCGGTCATAAGGAGATCGTTATGAGGGTTTTCCTGATCGGCCATTGCCCTATCCTTGAAAGAGATAGCGGCGCTGTGCGTTTGGTTAGACATATTGCTTCCTGATAGTTTGGTGATTATGGTGTTAGAGAATTGATATAGCCTATCTATTATTAGTTTTAGGCCATGTTATGCTCTATTTAGGGTATATTATGTGTTTCTAGGCTATGTTTTGGAGTATTTGGAGGTCCATGAACGTTTTGGAGATATATGGAGATACTTAGAGATTTTGGAACATTTAGAGGAGAAGAATCTGTAGCTGATCATTTGAGGAGTCGAAGTACAAGACAATCGTCAAACGACGACACAACCTTGGCGTCGAGCGATGTTAAAAAACCAAGTTCGATCGATGCTGGACACTTGCCATTGATCGACGTCCAAATCGCAGACATCCGATTCAAAGGACAAGTAAGAGACAAATGACGAAAATGCCTTGGACGAGTTTTGACCTAAGTTTTAGGGTTTTTATATTTATGTCTTGTGTATTCAGGTGAAAAGATGAGGTGCATATGTGCATGGAGTGCAGAATTTTGTGCACAAGGTGTTTTAGTTTTCTATTATAGTTTTAGGGTTTTTAGGGAAGAAGATTCATAACTTCTTAGGGATATTTGTATTGGAACCCCAATATTTTATCTATGCATTATATTCAGACTATTGTCCTTTCTTTAATGATGTTTGAGTAGTTATCAACTAGATTTAGGGTTGAATGACAACAATCACGGATTAGCCCAAAAGTAGGATTACTAGGTTAAGCTAATATCCACAATTGAGTTGTGCTTCATGCTTGCATTCTAGAATATCTAACTAGAATCTCGAAAGTAGGACATGGACGACTACGAGAGTAGGTTCTGTGCCAGAATAAACTCCATTGAACTAGGCTGTTAGGCGCATGCGAGAGCTAGTCTAATAAAATCTCGTTCACACTTCCTTTTGATTTCACCGTCGATCGATGATCTTTCCTTTTGCTCGCATATGAGAGTTGGAGTTAAAAGGGTCAGAATAGTTAATATTTGATTTCTAGAATATTTACATTTCCTGCTTCATATTCCCTATAATCCATTAAGCTTGAAACCCTAGATCTAGCTACTTACATTTAAATTTAGCTAGTTTATTAGCATATTTCCATATTTGCATTATCATAATATTTCCATATTGCATCCCTACTTCTTGATAAGGAATATTTGCTTAATTAACTGTTCACCACTAATATATATATTCACCTAGCTTATTTTTTTAGAAATAAGAAAACTATTGTGTGTCATTGCTCTCTATGGATTCGATCCCTAAGTAATACACCTGATGTCTCTTGGCAAGAGTATTACTTGTGTGTTAAGATTATGATTAATTTGATAGTTAATTGTTTAGGATATTTATACCCTACTATAACAACAAAACACTTGATGTCAAATTTGGCGCCGTTGCCGGGGAGCATTGTTCACTATTAGATTTATTTTCTAGGATTTAGTCTAGGTTTTTTTACTACTTTTTAAGTTACTAATTCCTCTTTTCCTTTGTTTTTCAGGTACATGCAAAGAAATACCAGGAGCTTCATTGTTATATTTCAGAAGAGGAAAGAAGATGTTGACACTTTTTCCAAGTGTTGATCCACCTCCATACTAGTCACAAAGTTCACAACGTCGAGCTTAAGGCTATAACGAAGCGCTGAGTGGGAGACAACCCACTGTTTAGTAAGTCTTTATTTCATTTTTAGTTATACTACTATTTATTTCAAGTTTTGCTTTGTTTTGTAGACTGTTTGTTCGATCGGCACCATAGAGGCACCATCAGTCAACAATGGATCGCGACCATCGATTGATCCCTCACGCTCACCATCGATCGACACTCTCTTAAAGGGAGAGGTATCGATTTTTTTACTTAAGCTATTTAGTTATGATTTAATTTTTCCTAACCAATCCGGGATGGATTACACTGGGACAGTGTAATTTATGTCTGGGGGAGGTTCGCTAATGCTATTTGATTTATTTTGAGCCTTATTTACTATATATATATATATATATAAAATTTCAAGAAGTTTTATTGAGTCAAGAAGTGGACTATTATCAAGACTTATTATTGACTAACCACACTTTAGCCCCATTCTTAGAAGTTTGTTTGCAAAAATTACTAGATATACCATAGTGGATCATCTTGCCACTATATCACACTTGCTTAGAAAGTTTGAAGGAACCAAAGCTGATTTTCAACACTAATCCCGACATTATTTGCTTGCTTTGGGGCTTGGTATAAACTGAATCGGATTCCTTCTGCAAGTCTGTAGGTCAAGTCATTGCACTTTTGGGTCCCTTCTCTCTCTCTTCAGCATCTACCTAAAAGCTTAAAAGATTGAGATGACTTCTGGAGATGCAGAGTGGTAGGTGCATTACCGATGACCCTACTATTCTAATTCGGAGGAACGATCATACATTATTGGAAGCGATGTGTAGGTACATTACCGATGATCCCACTATTTACCTACTACTTTACCAAAAAAGCAAAAGAAAAAAAGAAGAAGAAAAGAAGAAGAAAATAAAAAATAAGATGGCAAGATGGACTGTATGAGCAACATTGTCGATTAAGTTTAAGATCTAAAATGATTCAGAGAAAAAAGGGGGAAGAAAGGAATCAAAGAAGACTTTGTGCCTGGTTGTTCAGATAATTGCAGAGGTAAAAGTCCATGTGTTCTTTGATCGATACACCCAAGGTAAAGCCTACACTTTCATTTTATGCAAAGAAATGAATTAGTAGAGGGGTGAATCAGACTAGTATTTGCTAAGTTGTTTGTAGAATGGATCTAATTGCTATACTAGGATAGGGTATATACAGTTTTTTTGTGATTGACTTGATAGGATGTGGTTGCAACAAAGTAGGGTGACAGTTAGACAAAGACATTATGTGAGTCTCCACTTTTCAAAACCTCTTTTACAGGCTTGGTTTGCTTGAGGACACACAAAAGGTTAAGTCTGTGGGAGTTGATATAGCCTATTTATTACCAGTTTTAGGCCATTATAGGCTCTATTTAGGGTCTATAATGTGTGTCTAGTCTATATTTTGGAGTATTTACAAGGCTAGGAAAATTTTGGAGATATATGGAGATACTTAGAGATTTTGGAACATTTAGAGGAGAAGAATCTGTAGCTGGTCATTTGAGGAGTCGAAGTACAAGACAGTCGTCGAATGACGACAAAACTTTGGCGTCGACCGATGTTAAAACACCAAGGTCGATAGATGCTGCACACTTGCCATTGATCGACGTCCAAATCGCAGACATCCGATTCAAAACCCAATTTAGAGACAAATGATGAAAATGCCCTGGACGAGTTTTGACCTAAGTTTTAGGATTTTTATATGTATGCCATATGTATTGAGGTGAAAAGATGAGGTGAATGTGTGCATTGAGTGCAGAGATTTGTGCACAAGGAGTTTTAGTTTTCTATTATAGTGTTAGGGTTTTAGGGGAGAAGATTTATAACTTCTTAGGGAGATTTGTATTGGAACCCCAATATTTTATCTATGCATTATATTCAAACTATGGTCCTTTCTTTAATTATGTTTGAGTAGTTATCAACTAGATTTAGGGTTGAATGACAACAACCATGGATTAGCCCAAAAGTAGGATTACTAGGTTAAGTTAATATCCATCAATTGAGTTGTGCTTCATGCTTGCATTCTAGAGTAGCTAACTAGGATCTGAAAGTAGAACATGGACGACTACGAGAGTAGGTTCTGTGCCAGAATAGACTCCATTGAACTAGGCTGTTAGGTGCATGCGAGAGCTGGTCTAACAAATCTCGTTCACACTTCCTTCTGATTTCACCGTCGATCGACATCAGGCCTTAGCCGTCTATCATTTGTTTTTTCTTTTGCTCGCATACGAGAGTTGGAGTTAAAAGGGTCAGAATATTTAATATTTGAGTTTTAGAATATTTACATTTTTGTGCTTTTTATTTCCTATAATCCATTAGGCTTGAAACCCTAGATCTAGCATACTTATATTTACGTCTAGTTAGTTTATTAGCATATGTCCATATTTGCATTATCAGCATATTTCCATATTGCATCCATATTTCTTGCTAAGGAATATTTCCATAATTAATTGTTCACCACTAATATATATATTCACTTAGCTTAGTCTGTAGAAATAAGAAATCTATTGTGTGTCATTGCTCTTTCTGGATTAGATCCCTAAGTACTACACTTGATCTCTCTTGGCAAGAGTATTATCTGTGTGTTAAGATTATGGTTAATTTGATAGTTAATTGTTTAGGATATTTATACCCTAGTAAAACAATAAAACACCTGATGTCAAGAATTCGACCCCCTCCTTGTAGCGCCAAACTGTGGGAACCAAAATTCACACTGTCGATTTAGTGAACGGAGGAAAGTAAAAAAATCCTAACTAGCCTTGAGGTCCTGGATTCCCTGCGTAAACACATGAATACGAAAAAGAGACAATAACAAGATATCGAAAGATATTGCACATAGGAGTTTTACTGATTAAGACAAAGTAAAGTTACAGAAATTCACCAAAAACAAAATGGACCGAAATTCGTCAATAGTGGAGAACAAATGAAACAAAACATTAAAACATTCTAAGTATCAAACTCATTAATCTAGCCACCTAGATCCTAAGTTCTTCTAAAGCTAACAATAACATCCCCCAAAGCATAATTTTCGGATCCCCTACTCCTTGTCTTGGCTCTTCTTTATATAGGTCTTCTAGTTTGGTTGTTTTTGATTTTTTGTCCTCGATTCGAGTTTATCTTTCGTGGAAATCTCTCTTATCTTTTCGATTTTCATAATTATACTAAGACTTGACAATTATCTTCTTTTCCATTTATCTTTTGTGTAAATCCGGTAGACCGTCATTGCAATCGGATTAATTCTCTTCTAAAATCGTAAGTGGGCTTTTATCGTGTTTTAGACCCTTTGAGGTTGTTTTATGATTTTGGCGATTTTGACAATTTCGTTTGGAGAAATCGTTCTTCATACGTTTATACAATGTTTGGCTCTGTAAAATAACAAACCACTCATGTAATCAAGACAATGTCGATGTTTAAGTTAACCATTGCCATTTTACACGATTGTCTTGAAGTTTTGGTGAGAAAACAAGTTTTAACGATTTTTATCGTAAAACTTTAACAAAAAGTCCTATCGGGACGAAACAAGAGACATCTTATCAAAGATAGGACGGAGAAGATGTTAAAGATTGTGTGGTCTAGTCGCCCATGGGTGACTAGACATTGGTGAGTGTCTAGTCGCCCATCAGACACTAGACATTGGTGAGTGTCTAGTCGCCCATGGGCAACTAGCCATTGGTGATTGTCTAGTCACCCATGGGCGACTATGCTTCGTGTGTAGTCGCCCATGGGAAATTAGACAGTGTTCCGTCTCTATTCGGCCATGGGAGACTAAACAATGTGTACGGTTCTTTGTTGTCCAAAAACTTATTATGTATGATTGTTCGGAATAGGTTTCATTTGGGGATAGTCTTAGCAATCTTGGACATCAATTTCAATATTACCGTTTTTGACCCCAACAAACAACTTGCTTTATCTGCAATTGAATGGTTCATCCTTTTTTGACACCGTTTTGATGATGTGTTTTACGCACTGTGAAGTGCCTCTGAATATCATGATCCTTGCAAAACCTCTGACACGCACCATCAGTATCCTTTGTGTCATTATCTGATCTCAAATACTTCACCTTTCTCTCCGTTTGATTTTCTACTTCACCTTTCAAATCTTGATCTTCGCGAACACTTTAGATATATGCCTTAAGAAGTACACCCAAACCTTCCTAGAGAAGTCATCGATGAATAAATCAAAGTACCTTGAGCCTCCCAATTATTGTTCTCGAGTTGCCCCCCCCCCACACATTAGAATGAACATAGTCTATAAGACCCTTTGTCTTGTGTTGCCCCATCTTTAAAGATACCTTGGACAATTTTCTCATCAAACAGAACTAGCAAAATACATGTTGCAATCCTTCAACCCGTTCAAAAGACCCTTTCTCAGGAGTTCTTTCATCCCGTGCTCACCAATGTGACCCATACGCATATGCCACAACGCTGTACACTCCGACTCAGAAACTGCAGCTGAGGCTTCACCTACAACCATGTTCCCTATAAACCGATACACGCTTCAAGCTATCATATGTCCTTTCATCACCATCATAGCTCCATAAAATATATTCAACACTTCTCCATCATCCGACTTAAATTTGAATTCGTTTCTATGAAGTGTCCCTAGAGATATTTGATTCTTCCTCATCAATGGAATATGTCTGACATCAGTCAGTGTCTTGAATGTGCCATGATACATCTGAAAACTTGACTTGTCCAATACCCACAACATTAAAAACTTTATCATCCGCAAATTGAACATAACCCATGTTTCCAGCCTTATATGTTTCAAACCACTCCTTGTTAGAGGCCATGTGGAAATAAGCTCCTGAATCTAATATCAACGAATTTGTGTGATCTCCTGACGTCACAGCAAGCATGTCTGAATTACTTGATCCCTCTGAGTCTTCATTCTTCTGAACTATGTTTGTAGAACTCGATCTGTCTGTCGAATTCTGATATTTTTTAGGACAATCTCTTCTATGGTGGCCAGAATTTCCAGTAACTGTCTCCAGCTTTATAGTCACCTTGTCAACTGTTAAAGCTGTAAAAACACCTCATATTGAGGAGGCAGAGAACACAACAAGATCATGGCTTGATCTTCATCCTATATCTTCACATCCACACGCGCTAGATCCCCGATGATTTGATTAAAATTGTTGACTTGTGTAACAAGATCTCCGCTCTTAGACATCTTCTAACCAAACAACTTCTATTTGAGGTATAGTTTGCTAAATAACAAACTCGGTATATACATCTTCTCCAACTTATCCTATTTCCCTAGAGGTTGTGATTTCCATTACCTGATGTGTTATTTCATCTAACAAACTAAGTAAAATTGTTGAGACCGCCTGATCATGCATCTCATCCCAATCATCATGATTGACAGCTTCCGGTTTTGACTCCAATAGAGCCTTCTCCCCCCCCCCTTGTTGTGTAAGCAAATTCTTAACTCGCCATTGCCAGAGGCCAAAATTTCCTTTACCATTGAACCTTGGAACGTCAAACTTTAGATACTTCCTCAAGTCACCCTTTAGAGTTTCAGAACCTGGCTCTGATATAACTTGTTGAGATTTTTCAAGATTATGTCCAACTCTTCCACGAGTGATTATTACGATATTGTCCACTTAGGACCCGAAGGCAAAGCCGCATGGATTTGATTTTTGGTTCCTTCGTAAAAGACATCGTACTAATCAGAGTTGGACATGTTTTTATAGACTAGACATTATTTGTCTAAACTTCCAATGTGATACTTTGTTTGCATTCACAAAAGATTACATTCCCCAACAAGGCTTATAAAATACAGAGTTTGACCTACTTAGGACTGAACTCAGCCAAATTGGTCAAGTAGGTCAAACCAGCTGTGGAAAAGGGGAAAGAGGACACCAAGTATAAAGGGAGAGACAATAGCATCGAGAAGAGTGGACATTTACAAAAAGACAAAGACATTGACGCCTTGAATTAAGGTTTCTCTCAACCAACCTTATTCTCGCCGAAGACCTTTCACCATTTTCTCTTGTTATTCATCAAATCTTCTTGTAACTCGTCATTTATTAATCAATAAATGTATTCAAATAATCTACCATCATATTCATTTATACACATAGTATTCAAACTAATACATATTCAACAACAACAGAACAACCACAGTTCGAATTGACCTGGTTGTCAGCTAGGAAAAGGCGATATGACGCATATTGCAGATGAAGTGATAAGGTGTAGAATAGGAAAACACAGTTTGGGTGCTTTACCAAATCACATTCATATATACAGGTGTGTCCAATAGGAGGAGTCCACGGCCTCTAATCGGGTTTTATGATCAAGAATGTGAATTAGGCCCTAACATTTAGACAGGTAATGAGATATCCGACATCTGCCTATGGAATCTTGGCTTCAGCAATAAAGTAACATGTGTTTCTATGCCTGTTTGGAAGGAGGGATGTGATCATTTTGAATTAGAATAATGGGATCATCAGTAATGTATCTACCCCTCTGCATCTCAGGAAATCATCTCAATCTTTTATTTTTATTGATGTTAAAGAAAGGTGAGAGGATGATCATAAAGTAAAGTAATTATACCTTTCAGATTTGCAAGATAATTATGATCCTATGTATATCAAGTCCCAAAACAAGCAAATATAGTTATTTAGGTTGGAAGTTAGTTTTGGTTCCTTCAGAAGTTCTTAGCAAATGTGGGTGTTACAGGATAATCAATCAACTTATCTTTTCCATTCAATCTCAGAATGGTGATAAAAAAATTGTGCAACAAACTGTTCCAGAAAAAGGTTATAGTCTATACCTAACTTCTAATTTTGACTCAGTAAAACATTTTTTTAAAATGGTTAGTAAGAAATAAAACATCAAAATAAGATATGGTGTTAGTAACTACCTCCCTCATACTTGAATAACACTGTCCCCAGTGTTATCCCATCCTGTTTTGGTTAGAAAAAATAAATCATATGGAAAAGTAATTGAGAAAGTCGAAGATACCAGACTCTGTTAAGAGTGTCGACCGATGGTGGTAATGAATGTCGACCCACGGTGATTGATCCTCATGGTCGACCAATGGCGAATGGCTGCTGTCGGCTGATGGTGCTCCTCGAACTTAATCTACAAGTGGGTTGCCTCCCACTCAGCGCTTGTTTAAGGTCGTTAGCTTGACAAAATGGGTTTGTCAGTCGGGATTTTTCAGCTCTAGACGCATGGTCTGAGGGCGTGGGATTTCTGCTTTAGCCTAGTAATGTTTTACTCTCTCCCCATTCACCATGAAGTCCTCTCCTTTCGAATTAATCAGGACAATTTCTCCTTGAGGTGTAACTTTTTTCATGGTGACGGGTCCTGACCAACGAGAACACAATTATCTAGGAAATAACAACAACCGAGACTTGTACAAGAGTACTTGATCATTATGTACGCAATTCCTAGAAATGATTTTCTTCTCGTGATAAGCTTTAGTTCTCTCTTTGTGCAATTTCGAGTTCTCGTAAGCATGATACCTTATCTCATCCAGCTCATTCAATTGGATTAATCTCTTTTCTGCAGCGCGTTTAGCATCAATATTTGTTGTTTTGATGGCCCATTCTGCTTTGCGCTAGCTCAACTGGGAGATGGCATGCTTTTCCATAGAGTAAGTGGAACGGGGTGGTTCCTAACGGTGTTTTAAACACTGTTCGATAAGCCCAAAGTGCATCATCCAATTTTAAAGACCAATCTTTACGTGTCGATCCTATTATCTTTTCTAAGATTTATTTGATCTGACGGCTGGATACTTCGACTTGTCCGCTAGTCTGAGGATGATAAGGTGTAGCTACGTGATGGTGAACTCCATGTTTTCTGAGTTGTTTTCCGAACACTTTGTTTAAAAAGTGGGTACCTCTGTCACTTATAACCACTCGAGGAACTCCAAATCTAGGAAAAATGATACTCTTGAAGAGTTTAACGACTACAACAACGTAATTTTTCGGAGTTGCTATTGCTTCAACCCATTTAGATACATAGCCTACAACGATTAATATGTATTTGTTCCCGTGCAAATAAGGAAAAGGGCCCATAAAATTGATACCCCAGCAATCAAACACTTCAACGTCAAGTATGAATTTTTTTTCCATTTCGTGTCCCTTGCTGATTTTTCCTCTCTTCTGGTAGGGAGCACATTGTGCTATGTAGGCTTGAGCATCTCAAAACATAGTTGGCCACCAAAATTCTGCTTGTAGAATCTTTGACACTTTCTTAAAACTGGCAAAATGCCCAGCATAATCGGATGCATGACAATGATACATGATATCTTGGGCTTCGCTTTCAGCAACACATTGTCTATATATGTCGCCAGAACAATGTTTGTAAGGGTAGGGTTCATCCTAGTGATATCTCTGAATTTTCCTCAGAAATTTCTTTTTGTGATATTCTTTAAAGAGTTCTTGTTCTACGTCATCCGTAAGATAGTTTACTATATCTGCATACCATGGTCTAATAGTGGTGTTCAACACCCCCCGACTTAAACTTCTACCTCTAGGAGAATCATTATCAGAAATCGAAGGGTTACATCTAACATTTATGTCGAATGGAATGATGATGTTGGTCGACAGCTTTCGGGTACCATCGATCGATGTTCTTTGCAAGTTGTTGATCATCTCTTCCTCATGTGTCAAATTCACATTACCAATAAAAGTTGGTTCTAATTGGTAGACATTCTATGTAGGTAGGAAATCATCGATAGGAATGTCATATTCAACTCTTATTTGGGATAAGTGATCTGTGACCCCATTTTCTACTCCTCTCTTGTCCTTTACTTCTATGTCAAATTCTTGTAATAGGAGAATCAATCTTAAAAGTCTAGGTTTTGCATACTTTTTGTTCACTAAGTACTTCAAGGCGGTGTGGTCGGTGTGGAAAATTACTTTTGAACCGACTAGATAGGAGTAAAATGTTTCGAAAGTGAACACTACATCTAATCATTCCTTTTCTGTTGTCGCAGAATTGTGTTGTGTATCATCAAGGGTCCGACTAGTGTAGTATATAGCGTGTAGCTTCCTATCATGCCCAAGTACTGCGCCTACAGAAAAATTACTGGCATCAAAACGTAGAGTCCAATCTGGTGATAGCATAATTGGAGCAGAAAAGAGGGCTGATTTGATTTCTTTCAATGCTTTGAGACATTCAGTTGTGAAGTCAAATTTCATTTCTTTACATAGGAGTGACGTAAGAGGTCTATCAATCTTTCTAAAATATTTTATGAATCTTCTATAGAATCCAGCATGTCCTAAGAAGCTTCTAACTTCCTTCACATTCACTGGAGGCGGCATGCCCGTCATTACTTTGATTTTGGCTTTGTTCACTTCAATTCCAGCTGATGAGAATTTGTGACCCAAACAATTGCACTGTTAACCATGAAGTGGCACTTTTCCCAATTCATGACTAGATTTTTTTCTTCACATCTAACTAACACCTTGCATAGGTTGTTGAGATATGATTCAAAGTCTGTTCTGTACAATAAGAAATTGTCCATGAAGACTTCCATGAAATCTTCGATCATATCTGTGAATATGGACATCATAAATCTCTGGAATGTAGCAGGAGCATTACAAAGTCCAAAAGGCATCATGCGGTATGTCAATGTACCATATGAACATGTGAAGGTGGTCTTTTCTTGATCATCAGGATGGATGGGGATCTAGAAAAATCTTGAATATCCATCAAGAAAACAATAGTATTTGTGACATGCAAGTCTCTCTAACGTCTGATCTATAAAGGGTAGTGGCATTGTGATGATCACTTGGTCAAAATCTTGCATATTGCTCGATCTAACTCTTTTTGGATTTCGTATTACTACCAGGAAAAGGGGTTCTCGCTTGGTAGACCCTAATCTTAACCAGTTTAGTTGACTTTGGGTCGGGGACTGGGCGTCAATATATTCTGGGTCCAGAGTATCGATCGACATTCTCGCGAACTCCCAATTTTGTTTATTTATCTTTTAAGTTTGTTGGCAATTCTTATAAGTCGCCAGCTTGGTCTAATTCTTCAGTTTCGGGAAGAATAGCTTGACCATGCTTGTTAATGTCAAGCAGTATGGGGTGCGATTCTTCTTTTCCATCTTGAGCGATTCCTGCAAATTCATCAATGGTGATGCTCTCTTTTACGTTGGGAATAAGTTGTTTTCCACTTCTCAACATTATGGCACTGACTTGACTCCTAGGGTTTGTGTATGTTCTCCCACGTAGGAATCATTCTTCTCTCCAGATAGACGATGCGTTATTCGCAACTTGGTTGTCAATCCTCTTAATTTTCGCACTCAAAGATTTGAATTTCTCCATCATTTCTGAGTCTATTAAATCTATATCTCGGCGAGGTCGGTAGATACCTTAAGATTTCTTGTGACTTTTGTGAAACTACCTTCTTCATGTTAGAATTGCTGAACCGTGAAGCTGGATTCTTCCATAGACTCTACTTGATTTCCCTAATCAGGCGAGTAGTCATCGTTCTTTTTACTCAATCGAGAATGATTATGTCCTACCATAAAGGTTTTAACCGACACTAAGATTGCTTTTACCTCTGATATTTGATCTTTATTCGAGTTCTCCGCCTTCTTCCTCCTTTCAAGATCGGTCTTCTCGACACTAGTGCTAGATGATATATTTTCAATGAGCTTTGTAGCTTCTTTGGGGCTCCTGGTTTTGAAATTCCCTTGACTCGCAGTGTCCAAAGCCACTTGGTATGTCCAATCGAGGCCTCTGAAGAAAATATTAAGTAGCTGGATCTCAGAAAACCCATGGTGTGGTGAGTCTTGCCCACAAAGCCTTAAAAGCCTCAGCAGGACCCTGAGAAAATGTATAGATTATATTTCTCAGCTCCTCAGACCTTGTGTTATCAAGGAATTCAGTTAGAAATACAGTCTTGATATCATTCCAGGAAGTGAGAGATCCTGGTGATAGGGTTTTCAGCCAATAAACTGTATCTCCTGAAATGGAATGTTGTGACAGCTTGCAGAAAAGGTAGTCTTCAGAGACTCCATGCACCTTGATGCTAGACACAATATCTTCGAGTGTTTTGAGATGGTCTACGGAATTTTCATGAGGAAGACCATGAAATGGATGCTGGCCCACTTAGTAAAAATATTTGGGTGTCAGCTGAAAGTCTTCTCTCTGAATCGCTGGTGGACGGATCGCAGATGTAGAACTGATCAGGCATGTTGTAGTCTCCAAGTTTTCTCTGACACCCAATACCATCATTTAGGATCACAGCTATTCCAATAGGGGTTGCAGCTTTTGTTCTATCAATAAATCGGCTTACGACATTTCATGCTCGACGTTCTTGATCTCCTAGGACTACTTTATTATAATTTAACTTAGTGTATGCGGACTTACTTTCCTTCGGCTGATCGGTATCGATCGATGCTATAAGAATGTCTCCCGATCTAGATGGACAAACGTCGATCGATCTTGGATGAGCTGCGTTGATCGATTCTTGTTGTTCGGAATCCATATTCTGTCCAAAATGTACCTTTGTCATTAGGAACAAGGAAAGAATAAGTTAGCAATAAGTAAAGTAAAAATCTGGACAATATTATAAACTAAATCAAATGGCAATAAGAAAAAATCTCCGACAATGGCGCCAAATTTGATATAGATTTTTATGTATACTCTCAAATTAACCTTATGAGCTACTTTTACTCTCTCAAATAAGAGGTTCGGTGTAGTACCTAGGGATCGAATCCACGGGGACTCTAGGATTGCACAATAGACTTATTGTTTTCGAATTAAAGCTAGACATTATATGTTTATTAGCGAGCAGTGATTTTAGGATTGATTTGGTTCGTAAAGACTTATGGGAAATATTAGACTTAGGGGAAAATCTCAGGTAAGCTAGACTATGTAGACTTAACAGATGCTAAGGGTTTGATGAAGTGCGGTTCTCGAACTCAAACTCTAAGGTTTAGGAGATTCCTCTTGTGATTCTCAACTCAGTGTCGATCGATGGCCACTGCGTGGTGTCGATCAACCCGTCGATCGACGCTGCTACTAAACGATTACAATTTCGTGGTTTGATGTATTCTCTAAACTTCTAATTCAAATATTGTTTGTTACTAGTTATTTAGATCATTTAAGTTATGTTTCAGGGTTATAGCCAGGCTCTCGCTTGCGTTATTAAATCCTATATTCTAGGGTAGAAGTTACCAAGTTCAACTCAACATTAAGAACAACTAAAACAAAAAACTAAATCATTACCCTAAAAATTCTATGTGGTTAACAAGCCATTACTACCGTCGAAGAACCATAAATCTAACAGCAAACTACTCAGACATGATCATAGAATAATAAGATAAGAGTTAAAGGGAGTTCAAGATTTTCTCTATAAAGGTGTTCAGATCTCTCTCTCCAATCCTAAGCTCTTCTCCTCCAACAAGTCAAAACATAGCAGTAAACAATGGCTTAACAAAACATAAAATAGTCCAGAAACACGTCCAAGGGTATTTTGGTACCTTCTGGAGGTTTCTGGGCTTCAGTTGGTCTTGAAAGAAATCGGGCCTATCTTCTGGGATCACCGTCGATCGACACTAAAGCTGTGCTGCCGATCGACAGTCTTTCATCTTCTCGACAACTTCCTTAGGCGACGCAGACATACCACTCTTCAGTATACCAGGCATAACTTTAGATCTAAATGTCAGATGGATCTCAAACCACTGGCATTGGAAACATAACTCAAGGCTCTATCTTTTGTCAAAATATCGGCTCAATATCACCATGGGAAAGTCTCCATCTATAGCTAAACATCTGATGTGTCTGTGCAGTTCTGCACCTCAAAAAGCTCCAGAATCACCAAAGTTCTTCAAAATGTACCTGAACCCGAAAAGACTCTAAAACACTACCAATTGAATATAAAAGACTCTAGAACCATATACATATCATGGGTAAAATCAGGTAAAACCCATGACATATCACCTACGCATGCGACTCGACTGCCTGGTCTTCTCCTCATGGTAAGAATACCCAGAGGCCTGCGTGAGGTAAAATCCACCAACGGCACCGCGACACTCGTAGTAGTCACTGACGGACTTGTATGTCTTCTTCAGCTATACGAAATCATTCATGAACTGTACGTGAAGGTTCTCCACGATCCATGAAAGCTCCCTCTTCCGTTTTCTAGTACGCTCGACGAGCCTCCTTCACGGTAAACTTCTCTCTCTTTCTCTCTCTCTCGTGCAGAGAATTCGCCGCCATCTCACCCTTCAAACGGGCGATTTATTTCTCGGCCATCTCGGCCTTGAACTGATCTGTGCGTGCTTCCAAGAGACTTGCATTGAGAGCCTCGTTCTTGATAAGGAGACCCTGCAAATTTTTAGAGTTAGCAAAAAAATTGGGAAAAACGGAAACGTCCGAAAATAAGAACTAACCCCGTTGCACATCCTTGATGCTTTCAAAAACTATGGCAACTCTACGGGCTCACTCTCGATCGGAGGCATCCCGAAGTCAAAGAAGTTGTCAAGGTCGGGGCCATCGAAAAAAGTACGGAAAATTTCGTCCGAGGGAAACTCCACATCATAGACAGCATCTTCACTCCCATTTATAGCAACATCTTTATACTTAGGAGATCTTGAACTCTCCCTTGGGATGTTGAAAGGAGCAAACTCTTCCATACTCGGCTCCGATTCTTCTTCAACTGATAAGTGGGGCTGGAATAGAGAATGATGATACGCCACCATAAGACGAACTCGTCTCGGAGAAAAGTGGCCCCAATAATATGGACCTCCCCGAACAAGATTCCTGACGATAAGCAAGTCCTCAGGAAACGTGGGCAGAAGATTAGTAACTACAAAACAAAAAGGTAAGTCCAAGGTTAGATATCTTCAAAAGAGAACACCAAGGGAGATCTAATCGAGATACCCTTTCGGCCCCATCTACTCTTAAAAATGGGAATGCAGCTCTCCTCGACGGATCCACTCTCTATGCGTACATAAAAATAACTCTTTCGATACTCGTGCGGATTCGAAGCAAACCCCTTGATTATCGCAATCTCGTTCCTCGGGCTCAAACATCACCTGGGCTATTTTTCAACCCCACTGGCTTCAAAAAAGCCTCAAAATAATCAACATCGAGAGTCATGCCACGCTCGTAGCTCAGAACCAAAATCCTGATAAGATGTTGCAAGCTGGTAGGAGAGATCTTGCTTATCGACACTCCAAATCAATCCAGGATTTGAACGACTACCCCCAGTATGGGAAACCACAAATGCAACGCAGCAGAAAAGCATCGTAACATGTGAAGTAACCATCCGGTGGAGCCTCTTCACGTTTTCCAGCCTTTGAAAGTCGAAACTCTACCGAGTCCAGGACATGGCAGAAATGTCGGTGTCAAGGTACAAATGAAAACTGTGACTCGGACAACCTGGGGTTCTTTTGGTACGAACTTGGAGAGGATACCACAAAACATGTGGAGGAGCCTTCAAATCGCATGTAGCCAGTCAATACGCATTGGCTTCCATAGGATCATCGGAGTGTGCCATGGATTTGACCTTCGTGACAACCTCGCCATCATGGGTACGACACCTATCGGGGTCAAAGAAAGAAGGCAAAACCTTGGCTGAAGCTCTCTGGCTTGAAGACATGATCTAAAGCGATAAAAGAAAGAAATGGAGAGAAAGATTTTTCTACCTTATGAGAAGTTCTTGTGGAATGAAGCAAGTAAAGAACTTGAAATCTGACTCCACATACTCATTGGCAAGAACAACTTACTATTCACCTTTGCACTTTCAGCCATTAATGCCGCCTACCTCACCTAAGATGTCTAACTGCTCACAAGAAAGTCATGATTCTAACGAACTGGGGGGCTAACTGTTGGGGTCGAAATCGGTCACGACATAATCAACGTCTTAAAATTCCCGAAACATTTGTTTTCTAAAAGAGAAAACAAAAAGCGTGGGAAACCACAACTAGAACCTTGTACAAATTCGAAAAGGATTGGACGATAAGTTATCCGAAAGAACAATCAAGCACCGGAACGACCAAAATAATTGTGTCCAATCCGCCTAGTGACAATTTGAACGGACCGAGCCCAACTCTCCATCAGGTGAGTTGGAGCAGCTCGCCCAACTCGCCTGATGGCGATTTGGATGGTTTCCATCCAACTCGCCATCAAGTGAGTTGGGATTGCTCGACAACCTCGCCTGATGGTGAGTTGGGCGAGTTGGATCAACACCATCCGTCTCATTTTCTATCAGTGTGTCTTTTGAACCTCGATCTCACTATCTCTTGTTTCGTCTCGAATGGAGTTACCGTCAGAAATTTACGATAATAACCACAAAGACTTGTTTTCTCTTATGATTCATTTTTTCGTATAAAATGGCAACGGTTGACTTAACACCGAACTTGTGTCAACTATACGAGTAATTTTAACTATTTATAAAACTAACGTTCTACCAAAGGTTTTCTCTAGGAGGAATCATAATACGTTTAAGTCGAAAATGGCCCGAAAAGGTCTAAACACGGCTAAAAGTCCACTTACGATTTTAGACGAGATTGAGCCCAAGTAAAATATGAATGATCATCTATTGTTCACAGGATGAGATAAATGTCAAGTCCGAAAGGTAAATGTTATGTTTCGAGGGATCATGAAGATCGAAGAAAAATGAAATATTTTCGCAAAGCGATAAACATGACTCGGGGGCAGAAAAGGAAAGAGCAAAACCACATTAAAGAGGAGTATATAAGGAACACCAAGTTATGACACGAAACACAAAACAAATTTAGCACTTAGAGCAATTTTGGCAATTTTTCCGTTTTCCATTCTCGAGCTGCGACTCAACTAGGTTAACAAGTCTTAGATGGTTAGAACTAGGAAACAAGCCAACAGCTCTTGCTGCCGAGGCTTTACATGTTGTAACGCTCATTCATGAATTTGGAATAAGATCTTCTTTGTGTTCTTTCGTCTTTATCGATTTATTATTTTGTTTGTTTTCATTGTGTGATTGCTTGACATTTGGCTTATCAGAAATCTGGAACCTCTTGGGAAGTTAGGATTTCTTAACATTTTTTATTTTACGGAAATCGACAGTGCGATTTTCGATTCCCATAACATGCGATACCATGAGTGTGAAGGTTTTAGTCATTTCAAATTTGGATGTCTTTTGATAAAAAAAGGAGCTCAATTGCATTGGATGCAAAGGAATTGGACACATCAAATCAGAATGTCCAAACTTGCAAAAGGGAAAAGAGAGGTCTCTTCTATTCTGATACATGGAATCTAAGAATAATTAAGAGGATGAGGAAATGTTGCTGAATTTTGTAGCTTTTGGGACAAGAAGAGTCATCATCGTCTGACAATGATAACTCAGAATCGAATGATGAGACAAAAGTTGTTGTTAATAGGAGTACATGAAATTGTATGATCCATGGTTCAAATTAATTTATCCGAACCCGTAACTTCTGAAGGATAAAGCTATGCTTAAAGCTCATCTAAACATCCTAGAAATCATTCAACTAGTGGAATGAAGAAGAATGTCTCAGATTATGATACTCTCGAGAATACAAGTGCTAACCTTGCTCATGATACATTTGAGGCTAAGAATTAAAACAAGGTTTTAAGGGATCAAGTAGCAAAAATGTGGAATGCATACACAGAAGAACAAGCCAAAACTCAGTGTCTAGAGCAAGATATAAGTGAGAATCATAAGAAGATTCGTATGTTGAGCACATGTACAAAGAGTCTAGAACAGTTATTGACTATAAGGCAACCATTAAAGGCTAATTAGGGATTGGGATAAAATGGAGCATCATCTTCAGCTACTGTCTTTGTGTCTGCAGTAAACCAGACTCAAGAAATTATCAAAACCGTCATGAAAAATACAGATGTGGTGACTAATATAACCGAACCAACAGAGCAAAAATCAGTAAGACAAAGATGATGTTTTTGCGGTAAACAGGTCACAAGAATGCATTCTGCTATCTGTTCCTTAAGAAAATTTGTCAAACATGGAGATCTAGAAAGTGCTTTTGTAGAGCGAAGCCGGTTTGGAATAGTGTGGATTTATTTATCCAACTTGTGATCATTCCAAAAAAGCATAAAATTGTGTATAATCATGTGATTTTTTCAACAGGATCAAGATGATAAGGTGAATTTTTCTAATGTTACTTACACCTAAGATGAAGCAGTACGATCTTAAGACTGGTATTTTCACAGTGGTTGCTCATGCCACATGACCGGGAACAGAGAGATACTAGATGAGATTGCTCATATGAAAGGATAAAATTTACTTTTGGTGATGGTAAACAGGGCACCATTCAAGGTGTTGGATCTAATAATATTTTGAATCAACCTCAGCTAGTCAATCTGTACATTGTTGAAGGATTGAAAGCAAATCTCATTAGCGTAAGTGATGTAGTTGTTATTATGCACTCTCGAATTAACCCTATAAACTACTTTTACTCTCAAATAAGAGGTTCAATTGTAGTACTTAGGGATCGACTCCGCAGAGAGCGTGGGCACAAAATAGACTATGGATATTTAGATTAAGCTAGGCAAGCAGTTTATTAAAGAAGTAATAGTAGAAAAGTAAGCATGTGATTGGTTTGATAACAATAAGATTAAATAGCTAGGTCTAGGGATTTATCAATCAATGGATTCAAAACACAAATCAAGGATTTTAAGGGTTTTATAGATCAAATTCTAGAACTTGAATTGAATAGGTAATTAATCCACCTCTCGCATGCAATTACAAATCAGATGCTAAAGTTTTATGTTCCAGCTCTCACATGCAAACAACGATCGAGCGTCGATCAATACCAATGCTTGGGTATCGATCTATGCTACCTCAAACAAGCATTAACACACATATCGATAATGTTCAACTATATCGTAGACCAACTCTTGTATGCGCCTAGATATCTAATCCACACATGTTTCGGGTTCCGTTAATTAATTGCAGTCCCGTGCTTCTAAATTGTCCTATGATTCTAGGTTCAAGTAATCAGTCACACTCTCATGCTATTCCACTACTTTAGATCCTAGTATTACAAGACACCCTGGTTTATATATCTATAGATAACCTAGCAATCCTATGACAATTAGTTCGACATTAAGAACATGAAATCCCTAAACTTAACAGGATGATTACACAGACATGGAAGCAATAACACAAATCATAGTCTGAATAAATACAAGATATATAAATCAATATAAAACCAAAGGAGTTCTAATCAATATCTGACTAAGGAGTATTGATCTTCTCTCCAAAACTTAATACAATCAATACTATAAAGGTTAGCCGTCAACAATGGCTTATAAAACTATATAAATTAGGTTTAAACCATCCAGGGGTATTCTGGTAAATTGTGGTGGCTTCTAGGCTTAAGTCGGCCTTAAAACAGGTTGGGCCTCTCTTCTGGGATCACCGTCGATAGACACCAAGCTTGGGCCGTCGATCAACACCAAGCCTGGGCCGTCGGTCAACACCAAGCCTGGGCCGTCGATCGACACTCATTCATCTTCTCGATAGCTTTCTCTTACGAGGCAGACCGACCACTATTAAGTAAACTACGTATAACTTTAGATCTGACCATCAGATGAACACAAAACTAGTGGTATTGGAAATCTAACTCAAAGCTCTATATTATCTCGAAATATGAGCACAATCGCACAATAGGAAGATCTCCATTCGTAGATACAATTCTAACGCATCTTCGCAGTTCTGCATCTCAAACAGTTTCAGAATCACCAAAATACTTCAAAACGTACCTGAACCTGAAAACATTCTAAAAGAACTCTAGAAACATTTAACAGACTCTAAATAGGGCTGATATCATGGCCTAAAATTAGTAAATGTCAGACCCTATCAACTCCCTCAGACTTATCCTTTTGCTTGTCTTCAAACAAAGAATATATATCACAATCTGAAAAAGTTTGAAAACAAAGAGACTCACAATATTTCTAACTTATCCTTATCACCTCTACTATGATGCAACCACGTCAAATAAATGTCAATCTTAGAGGAACTTTATATATCTTATCCTAATATAGCAACCAAATTCATTCTACCAACAACTTAGCGAATATTAGTATGACTCACCCCTTTACTAACCTCATTTCTTACATAAATATATGTGTAGGCTTTACCTTGGGAGTATCGATCAAAAGACACATGGAATTTTATTCCTGCAAGTATTATGAACACACATGTAGTAGTCTTCTATGATATCTTTCTTCCCTCTTTCTCTCTTCTCTGAATCTTTTTGGATCTCAAACTCAATAGATAATGATGATGATACAATCAATCTTGTCATCTTATTTTCGATTTTATTTTAATTTGTTTTTGGGCAAAGTTGTAGACTAATAGTGGGATCATCGGTAATGCACCTACCCCTCGCTTCTGACGATGTGTGATCATGCCTTTGAATTAGAATAGTGGGGTCATCGGTAATGTACATACCCCTCTGTATCTTACTAAATCATCTCAATCTTTTCTTTCTTTCGTTTTTTTTATAGATGCCAAAGAGAGCGAGAGAAGGGAATCAGAAGCACACAGACTTTTACCTTCCAGACCTGAAAGAGGAATCCAATCCAATGTATGCCAACCCAAAGCAAGCAAATAAGTCAGTATTAGGTTGGAGGTTATCTTTGGTTCCTTCAAACTTTCTAAGCAAGGGAGATATAATGGCAGGATGATCCACTTTGGTATCTCTAGTACTCTCCGCAAGCAACAAGTCTAAGAATGGTGCTATATAGTGGTTAGTGAACAAGTAAAATATAAATCCGGTCATAATCCCCTTCTTGACTCAATAATTATTTTTTTGAAAAACTTATATAGATATAGCAAATAAAAGCTCAAAACAATAGATTGGCATCACCTCCCCCAGACTTAAATTACACTATCCCCAGTGTAATCATTTCCTTGTTTGGTTTAGGAATAACTAAATCATAGGTAAAATTTGTAGAGAAAGTCGAGTATACCAAACTCCGAAGGGATTGTTGACCAATGGTGTGTTGTGAGTGTCAACCGATGGTGAGCTGATGTTGTCGACCCCCCTGGATTTCTCCAGGTTGATTCGTAAACCTGTTAACATAGAATTAAGTAGGGCCGATCAACTTTGCTATCGGTCGATGCTCAGGATTACAGCCCCATGTGCATCTAATTTCTAACGTGTTGCATTACACAGATGACCCTCAGGGCCATGCTGGTCTCCATTCCCATCCCTAGTCAGAATAAGTGCCGCAGCAATCTTTACTCGCCGGTTATTGTCGATCGATGGTATGGTAGAAGTGTCGATCGATGTTCATTCAAGAGTGGTGTCGATCAATAGAGAAGTGTTGTTGTCGATCGATGCTCGACGTTTATCTCTACGGAATAGTTGTTGGGTCTGAGAAAGTAAGTCTTTTTCCTTGTTACTCATGGTACTACTCTGCATTCACCTAAAAGACAAGAAAGAAAAAATTATGTAAGTAACTAAAACAGAAAATAAAAACCTAGACTAAACATATTAGTCAAGTCTAAGGGTGATCCTCGCTCCCCGGCAATGGCGCCTAATTTAATGTACCTTTTATTATGCACTCTCGAATTAACCCTATAAACTACTTTTACTCTCTAATAAGAGGTTCAATTGTAGTATTTAGGGATCGACTCCGCAGAGAGCGTGGGCGCAAAATAGACTATGGATATTTAGATTACGCTAGGCAAGCAGTTTATTAAAGAAGTAATAGTAGAAAAGTAAGCAGGTGATTGGTTTGATAACACTAAGATTAAATAGCTAGGTCTAGGGATTTATCAATCAATGGATTCAAAACACAAATCAAGGATTCTAAGGGTTTTATAGATCAAATTCTAGAACTTGAATTGAATAGGCAAGTAATCCACCTCTCGCATGCAATTACAAATCAGATGCTAAAGTTCTATGTTCCAGCTCTCAAATGCAAACAACGATCAAGCGTCGATCAATACCAATGCTTGGGTATCGATCTATGCTACCTCAAACAAGCATTAACACACATATCGATAATTTCAACTATATCCTAGACCAACTCTCGTATGCGCCTAGATATATAATCTACACAGGTTTCTGGTTCCGTTAATTAATTGCAGTCTCGTGCTTCTAAATTGTCCTATGATTGAAGGTTCAAGTAATCAGTCACACTCTTGTGCTATTCCACTACTCTAGATTCTAGTATTTCAAGACACCCTGGTGTATATATCTATAGATATCCTAGCAATCCTATGACTATCAGTTCGACATTAATAACATGAAATCCCTAAACCTAACAGGATGATTACTCAGACATGGAAGCAATAAGACAAATCATAATCTGGATAAATACTAGATATATATATATATATATATATATATATATATATATATATATATATATATATATATATATATATATATATATATATATATATATATAAACCAAAGGAGTTCTAATCAATCTCTGAATAAGGAGTGTTTATCTTCTCTCCAGAACTTAAGAAAATCAATAATATAAGGTTTAGCCGTCAACAAAGGCTTATAAAACTATACAAATTAGGTCTAAACTCATCGAGGGTATTCTGGTATATTGTGGTGGCTTTTGGGCTTAAGTCGGCCATAAAACAAGTCGTGCCTGTCTTCTAGGATCACCGTAGATCGACACCAAGCCTAGGCCGTCGATCGACACTCATTCATCTTCTCGATAGCCTCCTCTTGCGAGGTAGACAGACAACTCTTAAGTAAATTAGGTATAACTTGAGATCTAACAGTCAGATGAACATAAAAACGGTGGCATTGGAAAGCTAACTCGAAGATCTATATTTGTCGAAATATGAGAATTATCGCACCATGGAACGATCTCAATTCATAGATACAATTGTAACGCATCAACGCAGTTCTGCATCTCAAACAGCTCCAGAATCACCAAATTACTCCAGAACGTACTTGAACCTAAAAACACTCTTATACAACTCTAGAAATATATAATAGAATTTAAAGAGGGCTGATATCATGGCCTACAAGTATTAAATATCAGATTTATCTTTTTGCTTGTCTACAAACAAAGAATATCACAATCTGAAAAAAGTTTGGAAACAGAGGCACTCACAATATTTCTCACTTATCCTTATCACCTATACTATGATGCAACCACATCAAATAAATGCCAATCTTAAAGGTAATTTATATATCTTATAGTATAGCAACCAAATTCATTTTTCCAACAACTTAGTGAATACTAGTCTGACTCACCCCTTTACTAACCTCATTTCTTACATAAATATATGTGTAGGCTTTACCTTGGGAGTATCTATCAAAAGACACATGGACTCTTAGTCCTGCAAGTATTATGAACACACATGTAGTAGTCTTGTCTAATCTCTTTCTTCCCTATTTTCTCTCTTCTCTGAATATTTTTGGATCTCAAACTCAATGGACAATTATGATGATACAATCAATCTTGCCATCTTAGTTACGATTTTCTTTTTTTGGGCAAAGTTGTACGTGAATAGTGGGGTAATCGGTAATGTACTTACCCCTCGCTTCCGACGATGTGTGATCATTCCTTTGAATTAGAATAGTGGGTCATCGGTAATGTACATACCCCTCTGTATCTTAGGAAATTATCTCAATCTTTTCTTTCTTTCGTTATTTTTATAGATGCCGAAGAGAGCGAGAGAAGGGAATCCGAAGAACAAAGACTTTACCTTCCAGACCTGCAGTAGGAATCAATTCCAATGTATGCCAAACCCCAAAGCAAGCAAATAAATTAGTATTAGTGTGGAGGTTAGCTTCGGTTCATTCAAACTTTCTAAGCGAGCGTGATATAATGGCAGGAAGATCCACTTTGGTATCTCTAGTACTCTCTGCAAGCAACAAGTCTAAGAATTGTGCTATAGATTGGTTAGTGAACAAGTAAAAATATAATCTAATGATAATCCCCTTCTTGACTCAATAATTTATTTTTGAAAAACTTATATAGATATAGCAAATAAAAGCTCAAAACAATAGATAGCATCAGTGAACCTCCCGCATACTTAAATTACACTATCCCCAATGTAATCATGTCCTTGTTTGGTTTAGGAATAATTATATCATAGGTAAAATTTGTAGAGAAAATCGAGTATACCAAACTCCGAAAGGATTGTCGACCAATGGTGTGTTGTGTGTGTCGACCGATGGTAAACCATCCAAGCCGTCGACCGATGGTAAACCATCCAAGCCGTCGACCGATGGTGAGCTGATGTTGTTGACCCCCTGGATTTCTCCAGGTTGAATCGCAAACCAGTTAACATAGAATTAAGTAGGGCCGATCAACTCTGCTATCGATCGATGCTCAGGGATTACAGCCCCATGTGCATCTAATTTCTGACGTGATGCATTACACAGATGACCCTCAGGGTCATGCATGTCTCCATTCCCATCCATAGTCGGAATAACTGTCGCAGCGATCCCTACTCACCGGTTATTGTCGATCGATGGTAGGGTAGAAGTGTCAATCGATGTTCGTTCAAGAGTGGTGTCGATCAATGGACAAGTGTTGTTGTCGATCGATGCTCGACATTTCTCTCTGCGGATGGTGCGTTCAATAGCTGTTGGTTGTGAGAAAGTAAGTCTTTTTCCTTGTTACTCCTGGTACTGCTCTGCATTCACCTAAAATACAAGAAAAATATTATGTAAGTAACTAAAACAGAAAATAAAACCTAGACTAAACCTATTAGTCAAGTTTAATGATGATACTCGATCCCCGGCAACGGCGCCTAATTTAATGTAGCTTTTACTATGCACTCTCAAATTAACCCTATAGCTACTTTTATTCTCTCAAATAAGGGGTTGAATTGTAGTACTTAGGAATTAAATCCATAGGGAGCGTGGGCACACAATAGACTATGGATGTTTAGATTAAGCTAGGCAAACAACTTATTAAAGAAGTTATAGTAGACAAGTAAGCAGGTGATTGGTTTGATAACAATAAGATGAAATAGCTAGGTCTAGGGATTTATCAATTAATGGATTCAAAACAAAAATCAAGGATGCTAAGGGTTTTATAGATCAAATTCTTAAACTCGAATTCAATAAGCAAGTAATCTAGCTCTCGCATGCAATACAAAATCTGATGCCTAAGTTTTATATTCTAGCTCTCGCATGCAAACAAGGATCGAGCGTCAATCGATACCATTGCTTGGGTATCGATCGATGCATCTCAGACAAGCATTAACACACATATCAAAATGGTTCAACTATATCCTAGACCAACTCTCGTATGCGCCTAGATATCTAATCCAAATAGGGTTCGAGTTCCATTAATTAATTGCAGTCTCGTTCTTCTAAAATTGTCCGATGGTTCTAGGTTCAAGTAATCAGTCACACTCTCCTGCTATTCCACAACTCTAGATCCTAGTATTACAATCCATCATGGTGTATATATCTATAGATAACCTAGCAATCCTATGACTATCAGTTCAACATTAGGAACATGAAATCTCTAAACCTAACAGGATGATTACTAAGACATGGAAGCAATAACACAAATCAAAGTCTCAATAAATAAAAGATATATAAATCAATATAAAACCAAAGGAGTTCCACTCAATCTCTGAATAATCAGTATTGATCTTCTCTCAAAACTTAAGACAATCAATAATATAAAGTTTAGCCACCAACAATGGCTTAGAAAACTATATAAATTAAGTCTAAGCTCGTCCAGGGGTATTCTGATAACTTTTGGTGGCTTTTGAGCTTAAGTCGGCCACACAAAAAAGTCAGGACTGTCATTTTGGATCAACTTCGATGAACACCAAGCCTGGGCCGTCGATCGACAACTCATTCATCTTCTCGACAGCTTCCTCTCGCGAGGCAGGCATACCACTCTTCAGTAAATTGTGCATAACTTTATATCTTACCGTCAGATGGACCTCCAATCAGTGGTATTGGAAAGCTAACTCAAAGATAAATCTTTTTCCAAATATGAACACAATCTCACAGTGGGAAGATCTCCATCCGTAGATAAAATTCTAACGCATCTACGCAGTTCTGCATCTCAAACAGCTCCAGAATCATCAAAGTACTCCAGAACGTACCTGAACCTGAAAACACTCTAATACAACTCTAGAAACACATAATATACTCTAAATAGGGTTGATATCATGGCCTTAAAGTAGTAAACATCAGACCCTATCAATAAGTCAACTATATGATGAAGGATTGATGGTAATTTCACCAAAACTGAATGTAAAGCTATTGATGAGCAATGCAATGTAAAAATCTATAGGTTCTCTTTGGAAATAACTTCTACATGTGTAATTTGTCAAATCATAATTCACAACTGGATATATGGTACATGAATTTGGGGCATATAAGTTTCCATGATCTAAGCAGATTGGTTAAAGCAGGAGTAGTCAGGGGAATACCCAAACTGGAAGTATCTACAGATTTTATGTGATGTGTGTTGCAAGTGTAAGCAAGTAAAGGTGTAGCATAAAAACCTTTTGAATATCAGCACCAACTGGATTTTTGAATTGGTACATGTGGATCTAATGGTACTAGTTCAGATAACGACTTTGAAAGGGTAAACACTACATCTTTGTTCTTTTTAACAATTTTTCTCGATACACATTGGTCATGTTTCTTAGAGAAAAAATGACACTTTCAAGAGTTTTAGGATTCTTGTTCTATAGCTGAAACTAAAAAAGGCGAAATCATTGAGATTATAAGTGATATGGAGGTGAATTTCCAAATGAAATACTTGAGAAATACTTTCAAGAATTGGGAATATATATATATATATATATATATATATATGAATATTCATCTCCAATAATTCCTAAGAAGAATGGAGCTGTGGAAAGAAAGAATAGTACTCTCCAAGAAATTGCAAGAGCTATGCTGCATGCAAATAATGTTCTTACACTGTTCTGGCTAAAGCTATTAACTTTTCATGTTACATTATCAACAAGGTGTATGTGAGACCTAGAAACAAGATGACTCCATATGAGATGTGGAAAGGGAAAATCCCAAACTTCAGTTACTTTCACATTTTCATCTGTATGTGCCACATTCTAAATGACAAAGACAGTCTTGGAAAGTTTGAGTCCAAGAGTGATGAAGGGCTCTTCTTGGGATACTCCATTAACAGTATGGTCTTTTGTGTGTACAATCTAAGAACAAGACTTATTGGTGATGTTGTAAATGTTATCTTTGATGATTACAACAGTTTGTTGTTCGAACTAGTTGAGCCGTACAAAGATACCCATGAGAAAAGAAAATGTGAATCTGAAGGACATCATTTGAGGGATGAAAAAGGCAGTGAGGAAGAAGATGCCGCAAAAGATGAAAACAATCAGATTTAAGTTTATTTAAATTATTCACCTAATGATATCATTGGTCATCTAAATGGAGGGGCAAAACTCTTAACAAGCAGATTGACTTTAAAGCAATGGTTAAACTAACTTGTTTCATCTTCTTGATAGAGCCTAAAACTATGTTTGAAGCTTTGGAAGATAAATTTTGGATAGATTCTATGCATGAAGTGATATGTCCTTCGATGGTGACTCCTGGATCACTTGAAGGGATGGATGAATGGATGTCTGAGACTACTAGCACTGTATATTGGACGATGGTCTTGGCTTCAAGCATTGGATCGCACAAAGTTGTTATGGCTTCCTTAAAACCGAGTTGTTCTCACTGGTGTTTGAAGTGCTTCACGTTGGAAATCTCTTTCCTCTAGGTGAGGCTTGGTTCTCAGTCTCTAAATGAAGAAGATAGGAACTTTAGACTATTTGTGGCTTAAAGCTTCTATTGAATAGTGTTGTGTCCTGCTTCAGCCAATTACATGAACCTTAAATAGAAAATCCCTAAGCTACAAAATCTATAAAGCCTTATCCTAATCCTTATTGTTTTTTGGTTAACTAAATCGAAACAAATAAACTGAAAATATTAGATTACATAGATTTGATTTAGATCACGGGCGATCTTTTTTTTGCTGCCAAAAGGTTGATCCATATCTTTGTTCCTTCGTCCAGATTGGTAATTATCATCTCATTACCTTGCACGAGTTGGATCATGGACTTCGGAGCTTCAAGTTGGGCTTTAGATTTTGATCTGACGGCTGGCTCAGCTGAGAAAAAAATTGGATCTCCTAATGTGTCATTGGGCTTCCTTTGGGTCGAGTTAACTTGATCTCGACCACCTCTCTTTTGGATTCAGTCCACATAGATTTTTTCAAGTCCATTTCCTTCCTAATTCATATTTTAACAATAAAAGACTCCTATTATTTCATTAAGTGATCTAGATCGTCCTTCTTTGAGCTCAGTCTCTCTCTGGTCAGAGTTCCATTGCTCAGCTCCTCCTCATCCAGCTCGTCCCCTGTTTCCGGTGCATTGCTCCCACCATCCTTCATCTCCGTTGTTTCGCCTAGGTTTCCAGTCAATCTTCCACAAGATGGTAGTTCAACCATGTTGAGAGTGGGTGGATCAATTGGTTTTGCAATGGTTTGTTCCTCCGGTTCGTCCAGCAACTCTTCGAGTACATCCAACAAATTAGACCCGTCCATGGAAGCATCATTCCTTTCTCCTTTGAAAGGATTTGACCTCAAATTCGAATCATCTGAAACAAAAGGACTTAAGTTAGACACATTTAATGTTGAACTAATAGAATACTTACTTTGGAGATCAATTTGGTAACCATTGTTGTTGAGACTCTTCAGAAATTTGAATGGACCATCTTTTCTTGGCATCAGGTTGGATTTCCTCTCAGCTGAAAACCTCTCTTTCCTCAGGTGAATCCAAACCATGTTTCTTGCTTTATACATACACTTGAGTTATTTCCTCAATTTTCTTTTTAACCTGCTCATGTAAGGACTTCACAAACTCGGCATGTGTGGTACCATCAAGGTTATATTGTTCTTTCAAGGGAATTTCAAGCAAATCAAGGGGTGACAAAGGATTAAAACCATAAACAACCATGAAAAAGAACTGCTTTGTTGCCGAATGCATGGACCTATTGTAAGAAAAATCTACATGAGACAAGCAGTCCTCCCAAGTTCTTATGTTCTTTTTAGTCATCGCACACATGATAGTAGACAAACTTTTGTTAACTACCTCAGTTTAACCACCAGTTTGGGGATGACAAGTGGTGCAGAATAATAGCTTAGTCCCTAGCTTAATCCACAATGTTTTCCAAAATGGCTAGGAAACTTAGAATCCCTATCAAAAAACTATGGTCCTAGGCATGCAATGCAACCTAAAACCCTCTCTAAGGAATAGATCAGCTATCAATGGTGCATTATCAGTTTTATGACATGGAATGAAGTGTGTCATTTTGAAAAACTTGTCAACCACCGGAAAGATACTATCTCGACTGTTCATGGTCCTAGATAAGCCTAAGACATAGAGAGATCTACCCACGGCTGATCTTGTATGGGAAGGGGAGTATACAAACATGTAGGTTGGACCGTGGACTTAACCTGTTTGCACACAACACACCTTCTCTGCGTCCTTCTTCATGTTTGGCCAGTGAAAATGTTCTTGTAGAGTACTCAGTGTCTTAGCCATGCCAAAATGTCTCTTTAGCCCACCTCCATGAGCTTCCCTAACATAAATTTCTCTCACAGAAGAACAAGGTACACATTGGCGGTTATCAAAGAATAAGAAGCCTTTAACTTGATAGAACTTACCACTAGCATGTTTCTCAGTCTCTTTGTATTTTACTTGAAAGCCATGGTCATTTTCATAACAAGACTTCAAGTGTTCAAACCCCAAAAGTAGTTTCCAGAGAAGAAAGTAGAGTATACTGTAACAATACAAAATTTTTGAGCTAGAAGTTTAGCCTGCCAATGCCAAGGCTCAACCCCCGAAAGCCAAGGTATTATTTCTATAAATACCCCTCGTCTCCATTATTTTTCTCCATGCAAACACCAAAGAAAAAAAAGAGAGAGAAAAAGAAAGAGGGTTAAGGAGAAGAAGTGTGTTTTGTAGAGGCTAGACTACTACAGCTCGTCGTCAGAGCCACCACCCCTCGAGACCAAGCCAGTATCGACCCTGCCGTACGCAGCCAAAGATATCACCGGAAACCTCTTGCATTTTAAGCTTAGTTTTAGCCATTTAGTAAATTGGTAATAACTTATTAACCGTTGAGAATTTTGCGCAAGAAATCCCACCATCGCGTTCCTCTCGCCGAGAGAAAGCCGTTGCCGCTGACTGCGTTGCAATCAGAGCTTAGACAAAGTCGTGCGCACCACCGTCGGAAATCGCCGCCGTCCGACGCTGCCGGACCACTGTCAGCCGCCGCCGTCACCGCTGATGATCGGTGATGGCGACTCGGCCGAGTCGACCCGGTGAGTCAACTCGGTGACTCGGCCAACTAGTGGTTTGACCGGTCTTATTGGTTTAAATCAAATTTTGGGTTGGTTAGGGTAAACCGATGGTTAATATCAATTGAATTACGGTAAGCCTAAACCGTTTGGTTTAAATCAATTTTAATTTGGATAAAGTTTGAGCAGGTTGACTTTGACCATGGTAGGTTGTCTTTCTGTTGACGTTGACCATTCCACCGGAAATCTGTTTTTAACCGTTCAAAGGACGTTCAGACCTGATTTTTTGCCCTGGTTTCAGATTTGGAGTCTATTTGAGCATCTAGATTTCATAAACACCACTTCTCCAAGTTTCTAAGATGAGGGTTATTCCCAAATTTCTCGTACACAGCTTAGGACCTCGAATAAAAAAATAATTTATTTCAAATATGTTATGTCTTTGCGAAACTAGTCTGTCAGAGTCTGCTTGTTTAGTTATTATGTTCTTTGCTAAACCGGAAATAGGGTGTTAGACGGTTCGACATTGATTGTTACACTTAATGTGAAGTCTTAATTAGATTTGTGTGAGATGGATACAGAGGACAGAAGACGTGTTGATGTATGCAGATAGTATGGAGGTTACGGCCAGCTATAGTCGGCCGGTTGGATCGTAGCCTGGAGGCATCGACAAATCGTCTATGGGCGGTGTTACTAGGCACTATCCCAGCAGTGTTGTTGTTGTTGGACCGTGAGTGGGCAGCGAGTGCGCACCTCGCTAGGACTATTGTTTGTTGTTTGGGTACTTTAAGTATTGTGATTGTGATACGGCCTCAAATAGCTCTAAGAGCTCTAATACCCCTAGCACGGTATTGGGTTGAAGCCTCGTCCCAAAAATCACTTGAAGTTGGACTGGGGGCGTAGTCCATGAGCTTTCAAGGCTCTTGGATGCTTGATGTTCTTCACACAAAGGTTTTGGACTACCTTGTGTTGTTTTGCTTCTGTTATCTACGAGTGTAACCTCGTATAGGTTGATGCCAGTTGGAAATCACGTAAGCAGAAGAGTTAACTTCCTGGTGATGACAGATGGATTTGACCACGTGAATGATCAAGGTAGAGGTCTCCAAGGAGACAAAGTTGAAGCCCAAAGCTTAGATTTTTATTAATAAAGTGAGTAGTTACGTTGTGTGCAGAGCTTTGGCTTATAAAGACACACCAGAAAATGGTTCGGCCACCATTAGACCAGAAGCAACCTAAGACCGAACCAGCAGCCAAGTAGACCAACCAGACGCAGCAACACCTCAAGTCAAACACAACAGGCAAAAAAAGCAAGGAACCAAAGGAGGAACCTTACCTGGGTGAGATACAGAAGCTGATGGACGAGCTGGAGCGAGTACACCCGTATGTAGCCAACTGGATGAGTGGAGAAGAGAAGCTGGACCAGAATGCAGCTCAATGTGATTTTAAGTTTGCAAATCAAACTGAAAACTCAACTTGGCGTGAAGAACTTTATGATCAAGAGAAACATCAGGTGGATCAGCTTCAACAGACGGATGGATGGACTGGACAACTTCAGGACGGTTTGATCTTCTCAACTGGAACTATGACAAGATCAAGAACCAATTCTCAGAGACAAGCTCTACTGGCTCTGTTTGATCACGTGAGACAAGAGGAGGAGTTAGCCAAGACTAAAGACAAACCAGCTTGTAGGTTCAACATGATTTCGATTTGTATTTAAATTAAACCAGTAAAGCAAAAACAATTAGATTTAGGATTTCAATTTGGGTAAACCAATTTCAAGTGGGATTAGGATTAGAAATTTGACTAGGAATAGGATTAGACTAAACCAACTTGGTTAAGGATTAGGGCAAGGGACTTTTTGCTATTTATTGTGCCGCTGGGAGTTGTTTATGAAAGGTGATCTTTACATGGCATTTCTAGCAGCTTATATAATTCTCAAATAAAAAGGTCTTAACTTTCAAAAACAAATAGAAAGGAAACAAATCAAAAACAAAGAAAGAAATCGAAAAACTAGCCGTTGGGAATATTCTGCTTATTTTGGCTTGAAAAGGGGGCTTGAATAATCTTGAACATGGATGGTTTTAAGGGATAACTGATCTTCTTGGGAACCTCTTTATTGTCTGGAAGGTTCTGAAATCGTGGGTAAAAGGATGGAGAAAGAGCTGTTGTAACTAAAATGCCTCCATACATGGTAACTTGGAGCAAGAATAGATCCTCCTGATTCTATGCTTGCTGGTCCACATGAAAATGAAGGCATCAAGTCCTGGATGGTTAGATTGGTCTTCTGGATGTCCTGCTTTAGGTAGATTTGCTTCTGGTCGGAATTGATTGGCTGGAAAGTGACTAAACCGAAAGATTGCCAAATCTTTCCATAATCTGCTCGGTTTGGCCGATTTTGGAAAAATGATCACCTCTTCTAATATACGTGGACATTTCTCTTCATTCTGAGCTTTTTGGAAATCTAAGAACCCATATTGTATTCTCTGATTGGTTTTGGTTCAGGCCTCTTCTCCATTGGGCTTGAATTGTCTTCTAAAGTCAGGTATTTCCAGTTGGACGGGCTGGGAAACCTCCGGTTTTGTAAAATTGATATCTTCCTGCTTTGTATAGCTTTTGGTATGATTCTAATTGTGGTTGACTCCTTGTTGACTTTATTATGCATGAAAATTGGTTTCCTGAAAAAGTCCTCCTTGTAGGTGAGATATGCGTTTTGACTGAACACATGTCTTGGTTGGTCCTTGGGTTGGCTGAATGGTGCAACTGGTTGGCCTCTGGTTCAGCCACTGATTGGATGGCCTCATCATACCCTCTCCCTTGAAAAGGTTTTGACCTAGAAACTGGATAACCGGCACCAAGATAGAGCAAGTCTGGTTTCATCCTCCTTTGAGATTGGACCTTACCTTGGTATTTGATCGGTTTGATCTTTACTGGCACATCTGGTGGTTCTCCTTTGAGTAAGAACGACAGGATTACTCCTCTTCTTTGGTATGGAACTACTGTGGGTGGTGTTTTATCATCTGGAACTAAGATGCTGTTGTGGACAAGTTCTTGTTCTCTTTTGGAATGTAAACACCTTGTACTCTCCTTGTGTGGATTGCCCATGCAACCCTTAGCCTCTGTTCCTGAAATAATTTCAAAACTTTTGGCAGGAAACAACTGCATTATATCTATTCTTGGGATTTTATAAATAGGAAAGTAAAGCTTAGATTTACCCAAGTAGTTTCAGCTTGTGGAAGAATGGTTGGCTATTTGTCATCTTGTGTATCTTTATTGTTTCTTCCTTCTAACATCAGTATTGGTGCCCTTTTAATTTGGGCCGTGCACTCCTTCTGGATCCCTAAACCTGTTTCAAAATCCCTTGGTCAAGACAAGTGCATTAATCTTGTCATGGAGTTAAAAAGAACACACTGGTCTAAAATAAAACTTATCTTGAGTCCTTGCACTTGGAAAATCAATGGTTCTGCTTTTACCTTCCTCCTTTGAATTGGCTCAAGAATGATCTTGTGATTTTTGTTTTCTCTTGGAGTAGTTTCAGCTATTCTGTCACAGACATTCGTGGCCTCACTTCCTTGTGGTTCACTCTTTTGAGTTGTAAAACATTGGCTTGGAGGCTGCCTCCATTTGTTGGAAATATTATGATCATTACTATTTTGGCTCCTATGATCCAAACTTGGCCTTCCTGTAACATGAACACACAAATTAGCTTTACTAATTTTATCTTGTCCTTGGATCATACCTTGTATAGTGCTGGTCGGATTGGGCAGTGGGGAGGCCTCATAATTGATCTCATTAGGCAAAATGTGTTGCCTTATGTCTTGAGCTCTATTCTGGTCCATCTCAAGTGTTACTTCTAGTGGTTCTTTTTAATGAACTCATGCTCCTTAGTGCCTGCATTAGAACCCTTTGGCATAGACAAGTGCATTATACAAGAATTGGTAACCAACAGATCAAATTGAATTAAACTATCACTTATTTTTGACATTTCAGTTTTCTCTCCTAGTAATGTTTCATTTAAATCTTTCTTAGATGGGCAAACAGCAGCAAAGTGCCCACGCTTATGGCATCTATAGCAAGTTGGGTTCTTGGGTTTCATAAGATTAGAAGACTTACCTTGTTTTGATGTGTTCTCCTCCTTGGGTTTTAGAGTCTCCTTGAGCCTTTGGCACATCTCTTGTAACCTTTGCAGTTCAGGTAAGGGTGTGGTGATTGGCTCTGGCTGAGGCTGGTGTAATTAGGCCGACCTCTTAGAACCTTTTTGGTGTGTATGAACACTAGAGGATACCTTCTTGGGTACATTGCCGTGATCCTTCTTTGGTTTAGGATCAGCATGCGGTTTTGGTGTAGACATCACTTTCCTTGGTGTTGCTTGACAATGGAACTTTGATGTGGCATCTACTTGGTCTTGATACTTCTCTGCAAACTCCTTATACATCCTGACCTTAAGGTCTCTCCAGTCTACCACAGGCTGGTTGTAGATGTTTGGACTGCTCTCCTTTAGCCACCATTTGTAAGCATTCCCGTTAAGGCTTGGACAGCTTGTGATAGCTTCCTTTCTTTGGGAATGTTGTTGGACTGCAGCCACTTCTCCATGCTCATTCCACCTCAAGTACACCTCAGGGTTCTTTCTGGAACATGAAAATACTAGAGTGTCGGATGTGTAAGCAGAATTTTTGCTTACTTCTTTCTTTTGGCCGGCTGGTGTATGTTGATCTCTCTTTGTGCTGGTGAGTTTAGGTTGAGATGGTACTCTATATGGGGCACGTCCATAGCCTACTGCCTTTCCTGATATCTTTGTGAAGTTGTAGTCCTCACACAATTCGTCCTCTTCTTTTCCACCATAATCTGACCATGGACAGCTTGGTCTTGACCATGAGTGTTTGATTGGTATGTCTTCTTCATACCATCTATTACTGGACCTGGAGAAAATTTGCTCAAGAGGCTCTGGTTCATCTCCACTCTCCTCAGGATGGCGTACATAACTGATTTCAGAATCAGTTTCATAAGAAGACTGGTGTTCTAGGTCTTCTCTCTCATCACTTAAGTCATCCGGTTCTTCTCCCCAATCTATTTCTGAGATAGTGATCTCACTTAGATCATCTTCTTCATACTCCATAGTCTTAAATTTGATGTACCTTGCAAGATAAATAGATCACAGTCGTGCATTAGGTGTTGGTAGAGCAAATGAATAAGATAACTAATGCAACTATTGCTAAACCGATAAATATGCAAGTAATGAACCAAAATGCTATAAACTGAACTAAAATATTTTTTTTGATTTTCTTTTGGTTATGCAGGATCAAGATGAACTAATGAAAATATAACCTATGGTATGTTATGCACGAAAATAAATTAAATGCTATGGCTCTCTTTTTTTTTTGAATTTTCTTGAATGCACAAATGAGAAGAAAGGAAACTAAGCAAATGCAATAACTTAAATATGGAAATGGGAGCTGAGGGAATTAATGCAAAAAACTAAACTTATATGCAAAAAGAATTTTCGTGGATCAAACCCACTAAACTCCTTCTTCTTTATTTTTCTTTTCTTAAGAACAATAAAAAAGTGCAGAAATTTAAAACTTGAAACAAATAACTATTTTTTTTGGATATTTGGTTTTATAAAATGCAAGCTAAGAAATAATGAAAGTAAAACATGATATAGAGGATTGATATAACCTGTTTCAGGAGATTTAAATCTCTGATACCAAATGATACAGCCTCGGAAGCAAGGATGGTGAGATGGGTGATGGATTGGTGATTGCCGATAAATCGGTAGAGATGGAGATAGATGATGGATGCGCTACTGTCCATTCACTTCCAAGATAACCTGAAACAAAGGAATAACAGTGAGTTTATGAATGATAAAAATAATATCAGAAAGTAAATGTAAAAGAATGGAAATGATGGATGGATAGAAGGTAGAAGATGGATTGATGATGGTTGATGGCGGATGATGCTGGATAGCTGATTGACTCTCTCAATCTGTCGGTTTTGATTGACTCTCTCAATCAATGATCTTCTGGACTCTTTAATTACAAAAATAACCTAAGAAAACCACGAGCTCTATAGACTCCTAATGTTTCTCACAACTTAGAATCTAAAGAACAGTTTTTATGCAAAGAAACTCTTTGATAAAATATAAACTGAATATTATTTCTTAAGGATCGAAAGGTGATCTTTACATGGCAAGTCTAGCAGCTTCTATAATTCTCAAATAAAAAATTCTTAACTTTCAATAACAAATAGAAAGGAAACAAATCAAAAACAAAGAAAGAAATCGAAAAACTAGCCATTGGAAATATTGTGCTGATTTTGGCTTGAAAAGGGGGGCTTGAATAATCTTGAACATGGACGGTTTTAAGGATAACTGAGATTCTTGAGAACCTTATTTATTTTCTGGAAGGTTCTGAACTCGTGGGTAGAAGGATGGAGAAAGAGCTGTTGTGTCTTAAATGCAAGAATCTCCATATATGGTAACTTGGAGCAAGAATAGATCCTCTTGATTCTATGCTTGCTGACCCACAGAAAAATAAAGGCATAACGTCCTGGATGGTTAGATTGGTCTTCTATATTTCCTTGTTTAGGTATATTTTCTTCTGGTCGGAATTGATTGGCTGGAAAGTGACTAAACCGAAAGATTGCCAAATCTTTCCATAATCTGCTCGGTTTGGCCGATTTTGGAAAAATGATCACATCTTCTAATATCCGTAGCCATTTTTCTTCATTATGAGCTTGTTTGAAATCTAGGAAACCCATATGTATTCTCTGATTGGTTTTGGTTCAGGCTGCTTCTCCATTGGGCTTGAATTGTCTTCTAAAGTTGGGTAATCCCAGATGAACGGACTGGGAAACTCCGGTTTGTAAAATTGATATCTTCCTGCTCCGGATAGATTTTGGTACGATTACAACTTTGGTTGAATCCTTTTTGAGCTTAGTATGCATGAAAATTGGTTTCATGGAAAAATTCCGCCTTGTTGGTGAGATATGTCGTTTTAACTGAACACATGTCTTGGTTAGTCCTTGGGTTGGCTGAATGGTGCAACTGGTTGGCCTCTGGTTCAGCTACTGATTGGATTGCCTCATCATCGACCCTCTATAAATCCCCTTCAAGTGATCCGGGAAGAACAGCCTATCCAGGCCGCACCAAGTAGTATCAGAGCCACTTGAAGGTTAGGGTTCGTGTTTGTCTACTCAGATCTATCATTCCATAAAACACTCTCTTCTCTTTCTATTTGTTGTAAGCTGAACCGGCCAGCCCCTGAAAAATCAAAAAGAAAAGAGGTCTAAGATCTAAAACAGAAAGAGATCGGCCAAATCAAAAAAAAAGAACAATGAGCTGAGGAGAAATCCAGCTGGGGTGGTAATGCGGTTTGGCAACTAAAATCTTTCAATCTGTCTATCTAAATCACTTGGGATATAGTTCTAGAGCATAGGTGTTAGAACTTTGAATCTTAATTGAACTCGTGAGAAAGGCAGAGACTTGGCAGCTAAAACCGAGTGAGGGAGATTTGCTTGTTATTTGCTTTCTAACTTGTTTTACAGGTTACAATGTCAGAAAGGAGAGATGGAGAGGACGTGGGTGAACCTGTTGTCCCACAAATCCGACTTGACCAACTGCAGTTTGAAGCTATGATAGCTGAGATAACCAGGAGAATGGAGAGAACTAACCGAGCTAACATTGACTTACCTGGTAATGATCATGCTGCAGGTGTAGGTGCTGGGCGCCCTAGAATGAGACCCAGGAGAGATGCTCGAGCAGTGGAAAAAGAGGAACAACTTGAGTCAGCAGAAGAGAGTGAAGGAGACTCACTAGATGGACAACAACCTAGGCACCACAAGAGACATGTGTAGGCTGACAACCTTGGCAGCCTCAACTTGAGGATACCACCATTCCATGGCAAGAATGATCATGACGCCTACTTGGAATGGGAGAAGAAGATAGAGTTGGTCTTCATTTGCCAACATTACACTGAGGAAAGAAAGGTCAAATTAGAAGCCACTGAATTATTTGGTTATGCTATAAACTGGTGGGAGCAGATTGCAACAACAAGGAGGCGCAATGGGGAACCTCAAATCACTTCCTGGTTTGAGATGAAAACTTTGATGAAGAAGAGGTTTTTTCCTGCTCACTATGGACGAGACCTTCACCAAAGATTGAGAAGACTTTCTCAAGGGACAAAGAGTGTAGAAGATTATCACCAGGATTTGGAGACACTCATCATGAAGGCTGAAGTGGTTGAGGATGCTGAAGCAACTATGGCTAGGTTCCAAGGAGAACTAAACAGAGATATCCAAGACAGGCTGGAGTTACAAGACTATGAGGACATGGATGAGTTGTTGCACAAATCCATCCTGATTGAGCAACAAAACAAAAGGAGAAGCACCACCAAGTCTCAATTCGGGTCTGCTTCTAAACCAGCCTACTCAAGGGATGATAAGTCCTTTGTTAAGCCAAAAGAAGGATCCTCAGCAGTAGGTTCCACGCGTGAAGACAAGGGCAAAGGACCAGCAACACCTACTAGGTCCAGAAATGTCAAGAACTTCAAGTGTCATGGCTTTGGACACTATGCTAATGAGTGTACCAACAAGAAGATCATGATCATGCTCGAGAATGGAGAAGTAGTTTCAGAGGATGAAGATGAGCTATCTGAGGAGGACGTGGACTACCCTGTCAAAGGAGAGTTGCTAGTCACCAGGAGGACTCTCAATGTTCAACCAAAGGCAAAAGAACATTAACAGAGAGAGAACTTGTTTCATACCAGATGTCTAGTCCTAGACAAGGTGTGTAGCTTGATCATTGATTGAGGAAGCTGCACAGATGTGGCAAGTGAGACAATGGTGAACTAGTTGGTCCTTATTGTCCGCAATCATCCAAAACCATACACACTCCAGTGGCTAAGTGAAGAAGGTGAAATGTGTGTCACTAAACAAGTGAAGGTGCCCCTGACCATTGGGAGATACCAGGATGAGATCACTTGTGATGTTCTGCCTATGGAGGCTAGTCACATCTTGCTTGGCCGACCATGGCAATATGACAAGAGGGCAGTACATGATGGCTACACAAATAGACATTCCTTTATCCACAAGGAAAAACACAATCACTCTGGTTCCATTGACTCCACAAGAAGTGCATCAAGATCAGGTGCAACTTAAGCTGAGAAGAGAAGAAGCTAGGGCCACAGTCCCAGCTTCACTTAAGGAGGACACGGCCAAGGTAAGTACTCACAACCTTTTTTCTTCTTCTAAAGAGATCAAGGAGGCGTTGAACACTCAACAGCCTATGATTCTGGTTCTTTTTAAGGAGTTACTAACCATCGTTGCTAACCATGAACCAATTATTCCAAAAGAGATTGAGAGTCTTTTGCAGGAGTATAGGGATGTCTTGCCAAAAGATAATCAAATTGGTTTGCCACCCATCAGAGGTATTGAGCATCAAATTGACTTTGTACCAGGAGCTTCACTTCCAAATCGTCCAGCATTCAGGACCAATCTTGTTGAGACCAAGGAGCTCCAGAAACAAGTCAATGATCTCTTGGAGAAAGGCTACATCAGGGAAAGCATGAGTCCTTGTGTTGTACATGTTCTACTGGTACCCAAGAAGGATGGAAGCTGGCGCATGTGTGTGGATTGCGGAGCCATCAACAACATCACATGCATGCAGGTTAATGAAGAGAAGGTGAAGGCTATCAAGGAGTGGCCGACTCCTAAAACCATTGGGGAAGTGAGAAGTTTTCATGGACTTGCTGGCTTCTACAAGAGGTTTGTGAAAGACTTCAGTACAATTGCTGCCCCACTCACTGAAGTCATCAAGAAGAGTGTGGGATTCACTTGGGGACAAGCTCAGGAAGATGCATTCCAGCTACTGAAATGGAAGTTAACTAGTGCTCCTTTACCTGTACTCCCTGACTTTCTTAAAAAATTTGAAATAGAATGTGACGCATCTGGAGTGGGAATTGGAGCCGTGCTGATGCAAGAGAGGAGGCCTATAGCTTACTTCAGTGAAAAGCTTGGAGGCGCCACATTGAACTACCCAACCTATGACAAGGAGCTGTATGCCTTGGTGAGAGCTCTTCAGACGTGGCACCATTACCTTTGCCTTAAGAATTTGTGATCCATTCAGATCATGAATCTCTTAAGCATCTCAAAGGGCAACATAAGCTGAACATGAGAAATGCTAGGTGGGTTGAGTTCATTGAGACATTCTCTTATGTCATCCATTACAAGCAAGGTAAGGAGAATGTACTAGCTGATGCACTCTCAAGAAGGTATGTTCTTTTATATTCAATGGAAACAAAACTTTTAGGATTTGAACACTTTAAGTCTTGTTATGCTGATGATCCAGAGTTTCAGGAAGCTTTCAGAGACACTGAAAACATACTAGTGAAAAGTTTTATCAAGTGAACGGTTTTTCTTTTCTATGATAACCGCTTGTGTGTACCTTGTGGTTCTTTGAGAGAACTATAAGTTAGGGAAGCTCATGGAGGAGGGTTGATGGGTCACTTTGGCGTAGCCAAGACACTGTCTACCTTGCAAGAACACTTATATTGGCCTAACATGAAGAAAGAAGTGGAGAAGGTGTGCTCAATATGCGTCGTGTGCAAGCAGGCCAATTCCAAGGTTCAACCAACAGGTTTGTACACTCCACTCGCTATTCCTACTGAACTGTGGGTTGATATCTCTATGGACTTTGTTTTGGGACTGCCTAGAACTAGAAAGGGTAGAGATAGCATCTTTTTCGTCGTTGATAGGTTTTCTAAGATGGCACATTTCATACCTTGTCATAAAACTGATTCTGCATCTTTAATGGCTGATCTATTATTTAGAGAAGTTGTTAGATTGCATGGAATGCCCAGGACTATAGTTTCTGATAGAGACTCTAAGTTCCTTAGCTATTTCTGGAAAACCTTGTGGGGGGAAATTAGGAACTAAATTGCTATTTTCAACTACTTGTCATCCACAAACTGATGGGCAGATTGAGACTGTCAATAGAACCTTGTCTACTCTCTCGCGTGCTATCATCAAAAAAAACATTAGGACTTCGGAAGACTGTTTGCCTCATGTAGAGTTTGCATACAATAGGTCAATGCATTCAGCCACTAAGCTCACTCCTTTTCAAGTCGTCTATGGATTCAATCCATTGTCTCCATTAGACCTGTTTGCTTTACCTTTGAAAGAACAGACTAACCTTGACGGTCAAAAGAAGGCTGAGTTTGTTAGATCTTTTCATGAACAGGTCAAGAGGAACATAGAGGATCGCACCAAAATGTATGCAAGAAAGAAGAACAAAGGCAAGAGAGAATTGGTGCTGGAACCAGGTGACCTCGTGTGGATTCACCTTAGAAAGGACAGATTCCCTAATGAGAGGAAGTCCAAGCTGATGCCAAGGACGGATGGTCCATTCAAAGTGCTAAAGAGAATCAACAACAATGCTTACCACATTGATCTCCAAGGTAAATACACCATTAGCTCAACGTTCAATGTTTCTGACTTGATCCCTTTTGTTGCAGATGAATCAGATTTGAGGTCCAATCCTTTTAAAGGAGGAGGGGATGATGCGGCCACATTGGACCAGAAGCAACCTCAGACCAAACCAGCAGCCAAGTAGATCAACCAGACGCAGCCACACCTCAAGTCAAACACAACAGGAGCAAAGAAACAAAGGAACCAAAGGAGGAACCTTACATGGGTGAGATATAGAAGCTTATGGACGAGCTGGAGCTAGTTGACCCGTATGTAGCCGACTAGACGAGTGGGGAAGAGGAGCTGGACCAGAATGCATCTCAGTGTGATTCTAAGTTTTCAAATCAAACTGAAGACTCAACTTGGCGTGAAGAACATTATGATCAAGAGAAATATGAGGTGGATCAGCTTCAACAGATGGATGGATTGGCCAACTTCAGGACGATTTGATCTTCTCAACTAGACCTATGAAAAGATCAAGAACCAAAGCTTAGAGACAAGCTCTACTGGCTCTGTTTGATCATGTAAGACAAGAGGAGGAGTTAGTTAAGACTGAAGACAAACCAGCTTGTTGATTCAACATGACTTTGATTTGTATTTAAATTAAACCAATAAACCAAAGATAATTAGATTTACGATTTCATTTTGGGTAAACCAATTTCGAGTGGGATTAGGATTAGAAATTCGATTAGGAATAGGATTAGACTAAACCAACTTGGTTTAGGATTAGGGCAAAGGAATTTTTTCTAATTATTGTGCGCCGCTGGGAGTTGTTTACGATCAATCTATTCACAGAACTTTCAGCAAACTGCTTCTCTCGTTACTGCTTTCTCTGTTCAGCTAAAGGAACATTGATCTTCACCTGAAGGAAAGAATTTCGTTGTGATCCATCATCGACAATACAGGGTAATCTTGTGTCTTTGAGTAGCTACACATCTCTTAGGAAATCCCATCGCCAAGGAGAGAAGTTCATCAACAGATCCGAGTGCTAGTAGCCCCTAGATCGACCCTCTATCAATCCCCTTCAAGTGATCCGGGAAGAACAGTCTATCCAGGCCGCACAAGAAAACCTTAACTAGAAAACCTTATTCCTAATATAAAAAGGAAAACTAAAACTTATTTCTAATTGGTTTAAGAAAACTCTAACCCTAGTCTAAAAAGGAAAACCTGGCTCTAATAGGTTTACAAGAAAATAGAAATACACCTAGGTTAAGTAAAACCGGCCAACTTGAACCAAGATGGTCGATCCTTCCACTTCTTGGGCTTGAAAGTCCCTTGTTCAACCTTCTCCAACATATGCACGACCCATTCAGCTTCTTTCCCATTCTACTTGTTCCTTAGACTCACTTGATCGATGTAAATCTTCTTCCTGGTCCAAGTACAGCTCCGGCCCATTAGCTGCTTCTTTAGCTCCATTGTCGACCTTTCCATTCTCTTCCACTCATCCATGTTGCAAACTGATGATGAATGTAAGCTAATGTCAGAGTATTGATCATGTCTTGGTCGTCCATCTCCTTGTGGTCGAACTGCCTTGTTGTTGTCGGTTGATCCAAGTAGTTCCAAGGCCGCATCAAGAGCTCTCAACTTCTCTCTATCCAGTATTTCATGGAATAAGCCAATAAGCTCCACGTTTTGGCCCTTGAACCACACTTTAAGCACTGACCTAACTGGTTCACACATGATCTTTAAATCCTTGGTTTTGAGGCTCATCCAGATCGTATCATCCTCTCCTCCCTTAAAATGATTTGCCCGCAAATACAGTCCTTCTAATACTATAGAACCATTCATATTCTGCTCCAAATGTGTTGTTCCTTTAGCTAGTGTTTTGCCATTGCTCATGTGTACTTTTTGCTCTCCAAGTTTGATAAAGAATTGCATTGGTTGTTCGGGTGGCCGAACCAGTCCAATGTGGCTGAGTAAGAGTACATCTCGTTCATCCCTTGTATCAACACGACCACGCCTCATATTGACTTGACAATAATGCTCCATATGGTCTGGTGGACGAGTTTTGATACCTCCTTTGCCCTTATTGTGCTTTGGTTTGTCATCGCCCATGCCAAGTTCTAGCAATGCCCATCTCGGATTGTCTTGATTAGTTGTGAAACTAAGCAAGGACGTGTATTCTTGTGTTTGCTTCTTGTTCTGGACACACCATACTCTCCTCTTTCAAAAGGATTTGACATCAAATCTCGTTCATTAAGGATGAATGGACAGTATAAGCTCAGATTCTCGGCGGCTGTTCTTTGGACCAGGGTGTTGCTGTTGTGTCCTTGCACACACATCTCTCATCCTGGCTGACATGGTTCTTAAGTCCCTTGACAAACCTCAGATGCTCAATGAGATTGAACTGAATACTTACAAGAGGTTCTGTTAGTAAACCATAAGAAAAAAATCTAATGAATCCACCTTGTTCAATCAAAGTCTCAGATGACTCCTTATGAACTACAAGCGTCTCATCAAGATTTCCTTCTTCAGCCTTGATTAGATCAGTCACGTGACCACACATGAAAGATTGGATCTCCTCTTGTTTCAGATGAATGTCCGAGTTATCTTTTTGCAAAGAAGTAATTGGTTCATCTACAATCTCTTGTTTCTCCTCAGCTTGTTCCTTCTTATAACAAGTTACTTCATCAATTCATGTTTCTTTTCGTGGTACTGACCTGAGTTTTGGATTTTGTAACACTGCAGTGAGTGATTGATCAATTATGTCCTTGAGGTCATCCATGAACTGTGGGCTTCCCAAATAGTTGACATAAGCAAGATGTGTTTGAAGTAGATGTGTCTTTCTTTGTGCATCACGACCATAACAGGTCATAAGCTTTTCTTGGGATGTCTTAGGTCGTGCTCTCATGTGTACATCCTGAACGAGTTGATTCTCTCTTTCACGTTCAGCCTGATTCTTGTTTCTTTCCCTCTCTTGCAACAACTCCCTTTTTGCTTTGCGCACAGCCTTCTCCTTATGGTTTCTTTTGCTTTCAAAAGAAGACATTGAAGATTGCTGGGTATATGATAGATTCACGTGATATTAGGTCAAACAAAAACCCTTAACCTTCAACCTGGCTCTGATACCACTTGATAAGGCCTCGGATAGCTCTAAGAGCTCTAATACCCCTAGCACGGTATTAGGTTGAAGCCTCATCCCAAAAATCACTTCAAGGTGGACTGGGGGCGTAGTCCAGGAGCTTTAAAGTCTCTTGGATGCTTGATGATCTTCACACAACGGTTTTGGACTACCTTATGTTGTTTTGCTTCGGCTATCTACGAGTGTAACCTCGTATAGGTTGATGCTTGTTGGAAATCACGTAAGCAGAAGAGTTAACTTCCTGGTGATGATAGATGGATTTGACCACGTGAATGATCAAGGTAGAGATCTCCAAGAAGACAAAATTGAAGCCCAAAGCTTAGGTTTTTATTAATAAAGTGCTTATTTACATTATGTGCAGAGCTTTGGCTTATAAAGACACACCAGAAAACTCTAACCCTAGTCTAAAAAGGAAAACTTATCTCTAATGAGTTTACAAGAAACTAGAAATACACCTAAGTTAAGTAAACCGGCCAACTTGAACCAAGATGGTCGATCCTTCCACTTCTTGGGCTTGAAAGTCCCTTGTTCAACCTTCTCCAACATATGCATGACCCACTCAGCTTCTTTCCCATTCCACTTGTCCCTTAGACTCACTTGATCGATGTAAATCTTCTTCCTGGTCCAAGTACAGCTCCGGTCCATTAGTTGTTCTTTAGCTCCATTGTCGACCATTTCATTCTCTTCCACTCATCCATGTTGCAAACTGATGATGAATGCAAGCTCATGTTGGGGTATTGATCATGCCTTGGTCTTCCATCTCCTTGTGGTGTAACTGCCTTGTTGTTATCGGTTGATCCAAGTAGTTCCAAGGCCGCATCAAGAGCTCTCAGCTTCTCTCTATCCATTATTTCATGGAATAAGCCAATAAGATCCACAGTTTGGCCCTTGAACCACACTTTAAGCACTGTCCTAACTGGTTCACACATGGTCTTCAAATCCTTGGTTTTGAGGCTGATCAAGATCGCATCAGATTGTCATGTATTAGAGTTAAATTATGTTTATTCAGAGTGTTATGACCGAGTCCATGGACTTCGGGTTTAGCATCCCATACCTCACTGAGTGCCTCTCATGTTACTCACCCCTCCCTCTTCCCCTTTTAGATGAGACCGCCGAGCAAGAGTGATTATATCGGACCAGTGCTATTAGGCTTTTGGACTTTGGGCTTTTACACATTTTCTCTTTTATATGTATTTCATACTTTCGGTTTTATATTATTATTGTTATCACGGATGTTGTGTTTTGTACTTATGGGCCCGACTTATGTATCTGATGTTTCTAATAAGCGGTGTTTATAAAATATTGATATGTGGACTTTGTAAGAATTTTGGAGAATTTTAGAGATTAGTATTTTATTATATTATTTCCAAGTGACAGGTGTCATAGTTTTTGGTATCAGAGCGAGGTTTTGTCCCGACTCCGGCCCGGGATGGCTGTTTTATGGGATTTGGTTTTTTAATCGGGTTTTGATGATTTTCAAAATATTTTCGGGAATTCGAGAAATTTAAAAATAAAAATCAATAGCACCTTTTCATCTGGTACTTACTCTTTTAATCGTTGGTGTTCAGCAGAAGTTAACCTTTTTGCCTTCCTTTCAGATGCCGCCAAAGAAAATCACCAGGCGTGTCCAGACCGCTAGAGCTATTAAGGAGACTGAAGAGGAGCATGTTCAGGCCGAAACTCCACCGATTAATCAGGATGTCTTGAGGAAGATGGTACAGGGTGCAGCTAGACTTGCCGCTTAGGAGGCAATTCAGCAGATTCCTCGGGGGGCAGCTAGGCAAGCCGCCCAATAGGCTGCCTGAGTAGCTGCACAGAAGGTTGCCCAACAATTGACTGCAACTCATCAAGGTCAGCAGATTCCTCATGGTCCTCAGGTTCAGATGCAGCAAGGCCTGTAGATTCAGGTGCAGCATTTCCCACCAGTTCAGGTTCAGCATGATCATCAGATTCCCGATCAGCAGGTTCCCCTCCCTCAGGTTCCATTGCAGCCGGAACCAACTAAGTAGTTTGCTCAGGGTGTCCACGTCCCACCGCCACCACCACCACGCCAGGAAGAAATAGGCTATGATGGTAGGTTTTACAGACTGACGAGCCAGAAGAAGAACTTGAACATGGAGCATTATGAGAAACAGTGGAGATGCACTAGTATGGTGGGATGGAGTGCAACTAAGTCATGGACCTTGCATGCTGACCTTTGAAGACTTCCAGAGGGAATTTGATAGGAAGTACTTTCCCAAAGAAGCTATGGATCAGAAGAAGAGCGCATTCGAGCATGTAAGCCAAGGTAGAATGGCTATCAGAGAGTATGAGGTTGATTTCAGTCGACTTCGCAGATTTTTGGGAGGTGGCATTTCAGAGGACGGCCTGATTAGAAATTTTTGTATGGGATGCGAGTGGAGATTCGCAACATCTGTCGTGCCATCACTTACCACCATGTAGGGATATTTGGTAGAGAAAGCTTCAGAGCAGAAGGCAAGGTTAGCAGAGGAGCAAAAACTTCTTAAAGCAGCTCAGACTATGTTTAGAAAGGCCCACGAGTCCAAGAGGAGAGCAGGAGACCAGTCTGGATTACCGAGATGCCATTGTTGCCATCGCCATCATCGTAGGCAGTGTCCCAAGTGTTATGTTTGTGGTCAGTTAGGACACATTTCTAGGTTTTTTCGGGTTAACTACGTGGATGCGGCTTCAGTCAGGCAAGTTTCAGCGCCAGTGGCACCAGTAGCCGTGGTGAGGAACTGTTATGGTTGTAAACAGCCAGTTCATGTGTTCAGAGAGTGCCCGAGGAGGGGCAATGAGGCACTTCCGCCACCACCAAAGCGTTTAGCCATCGCTCTGCGTGTGTTTGCGGTAGGAGATCCCCAAGGATCCGAGCCAATAGCGGGTATGTAACTTTATCATACCTATTGTGTTTGAGTATCTTTGTGCTTTCATCGTTTTCATGTGTAGTTAGTAAAATCTCGTGTAGGATCGGTTTCAGTTGGAGGTGAGCCAGCTCACACCTTATTCAACACAAGGGCTTCGCACAACTTTGTGAGTCCGCGTTTGGCCAGTTTTGGGTCATTTTGGGATGTCTTCGAACCGACGGCTATGCAGATTATGATTGCTGGCACAGGGAGAATAGGAGCAATGGGCATTTATCGAAACGTACCAGTTACGCTTAGAGGGATCAATTTGTTCGGAGATTGAGCTGAGCTTTTATGATGTCATATTAGGGATGGATTGTTTGTCGCGACATTGAGTAGTACTGGATTGCCAGAAGGCAAGAGTTCATATCCTTACAGCAGAAGGTAAGATAATATTCAAGGGGATTCAAACACATCAGGGAGTTTCTATTGTTTCCATGTTGCATGCCGAGGAGTTGTTGGAGAGAGGAGCAGAGGGATTTTTGGCGACCATATAGATGGTTAAATATGATTGAGACCTTGAGCTACATGATATTCCAGTGGTTGCGGAGTACGCGGATGTTTTTGAGCCCTTTAAAGAGCCACCACCAGCTAGAGGAAAATTCTTACGATTGAGTTGGAACAAGGAGCAGCACCGGTTTCACGAGCCCTATACCATCTAGCACCAGCATAGATGGCTGAGTTAAAAAAATCTGTTGGAGGAGCTATCAGATAAGGGTTTTATCAGACCGAGTACTTCACCGTGGGGAGCACGAGTATTGTTTGTAAAGAAGAAATATGGGAGTTTTAGGCTTTGTATCGACTACAAAGGGTTGAAAAAGGTGACCATCAAGAATAAGTATCCGCTCCCGCGTATTGATAAGTTATTGGACCAGTTACAGGGAGCTTCATGGTTTTCTAAGATAGACTTGGCATCAGGATACCACCAGATCGCCATAGCTGAGGAGGATGTGCGGAAAACGGCCTTTCGTACACGTTATGCGCATTATGAATTCATAGTGATTTTTTTTAAAATTGACGAACGCACCGGCAGCGTTCATGAAGCTTATGAATGATGTGTTTCGCGAGCATTTGGATAAGTGTGTGATCATTTTCATCGCTGATATTCTGGTTTATTCTCAGAGCAGAGAGGAGCATGCTGAGAATTTCCGGATTGTGTTGGGTAAACTAAGAGAGCATCAGCTGTTTGCAAATTTGAGCAAGTGTTGCTTTTGGCAGAGGAAGATTGGATTCTTGGTCCACATGGTTTCAGAAGCAGGATTGTTGTAGATCCGGAGAAGATTATTGCAATCTCATAGTGGCCGACACCTAAGAGTGCTGCAGAGGTCTAAAGTTTCCTTGGTTTGGCGGGATACTATAGGAAGTTCGTCAAGGGTTTTGCCAGTATTATGAAAACGATGACGAGGCTAATGAGCAAGGATGAGACGTTTGATTGGACAGATGATTGCTTGAGGAGTTTCACTGAGTTGAAGCGATAACTGACGAAGACGCCAATTTTGGTACTTCCGAGGCCGGGGATACCTTGTGAGGTTTACACTGATCGTCAAGTACTGGATTGTATTGTGTGCTGATGCAGGAGGGTCAAGTCATTGCATACACATCACAACAGTTGAGACCTCACGAGGTCAATTATCCTACACATGACTTGGGGTTAGAAGCAGTTGTATTTGCATTAAAGTTCTGGAGGTCGTATTTGTATGGAGATAATGTAAAGATTTTTACTGATCACCAGAGTCTGAAATACATCTTTACCTAGGGTGATTTGAATTTGAGGCAGCATAGATAGATGGAGTTGTTAGCAAACTATAACTTAGAGATCACTTATCACCCGAGTAAGGCCAATCAGGTAGCAGATGCTTTAAGCAGGCGTTGAAGCGATGTATCAGGAACCAAGGAGGTTCAGGAGCTTACTAGGACAGTTGCTAGCCTCATATTATGTGCAGCTACTGTAGAGGGAGAGACTTTTGGCCTTGAGATGTTGAAGAAGGCTGGTTTACTGTGGAGGATATGCGAAGCTGTGGATAATGATGAGGCTTTGTGTAAGCAGATCAAGAATGGGAGTATTGTTATCGTACAGCACGGTGTTCATGTACCAGAACCGAGTGTATGTGTTGGACAATGAGCTATTGAGGAAAGAGATCTTGCAGCAACCGCACAATCGAGTTTTTATATCCATCCAGGAAATACCAAGATGTATCGGGATTTGAAGCGATATTACAATTGGCCGGGTATAAAGAAGGATGTTGCTTCATTTGTATCGCAGTGTCTGACATGTCAGATGGTTAAGGCCGAGTATCAGGTGTCTAGCGGATTATTGCACAACCTTCCATTGCTAGAGTGGAAATGGAACATGGTGACAATGGATTTTGTGATGGGATTGCCGACCACCCTAGGAGGGAAGAATGCCATATGGGTAATCGTGGATAGACTCAGCAAGCCAGCTCATTTTCTAGCAGTTAAGAAGACGGACAGTGCATATCAGCTGGCGCAGACTTACATCAGCAAGATTGTGAGATTGCATGGAGTTCCTATTAACATTGTATCGGATCGAGATGCAAAGTTTACGTCTTTATTTTGAAGCCTTTCAGAAGGCACCTAGGACAAAGGTCTACATATGTACGGATTATCACCTGAAGACAGATTGTCAGTCATATATGACTATTCAGACGTTGGAGGATATGCTCAAGGCGTGCGTTTTAGATTAAGAAGGAAGTTGGGTGAAATATCTACCTCTAGCAAAGTTTGCTTACAACAACAGTTATCACTTGAGCATTAAGATCGCACCTTATGAGCCTCTTTATGGTAAGCCTTGTCATACACCGCTTTGTTGGAGTGAAGTGGGGGAGCGACTCATCATAGAACCAGCAATGATTCAAGAGACGGTTGAGCAGGCAGAGTTGCTCAAGGAACGGCTTAAGGAAGCCAATGACTGTCAGAAGAGTTACGCAGATAAACGCCGTAAAGATTTGGAGTTCCAGGTTGGTGATCTAGTATAGATGAGGATTTTTCAGGGAGGATCTAAAGCTGGAAAGCTAACGAAGCTTAAACCGAGGTATATGGGGCCGTATCCTATTGTGGAGAGGATTGGAGCAGTTGCTTACCGATTGGATTTATCAGGAGAGTTATCGGACTTCCATGATGTGTTTCATGTGTCTGTTTTGAGGACGTGAGGGAGCCAGAGCTCATTTTTCAGCAGCCGCCTAGCGATCTCGGTAAAAATTTGTGTGCACCTTGTCAGCCAATAGAGATTGTGGATCACCAAGTGAAATCTGTTCAGGAAATTATGACCATGTTGGTCAAGGTTTGTTGGGAGCGAGACGAGATCCAAAAGGAGACATGAGAGTCCGAGCTCAAGATGAGGATTAATTACCCAGATCTTTTTTAAGATGAGGTTGGACAGTCGGCTCAGGACTTGAATTCGGGTATGATCTCCATGTCATTGGGAGAGAATTGTAACGATCCAAAACTTTTGAGCAGGAATTTTAGCCGGCAAACACCAAGGCTCAACCCCGAAAGCCAAGGTATTTTTCCTCTAAATACCCCTCTTCTCCATTATTTTTCTGCATGCAAACACCTAAGGAAACAAAAAGAGAGAAAAAGAAAGAGAATTAAGGAGAAGAAGTGTGTATTGTAGAGGCTGAGCCACCACAGCCCTTCGCCGGAGCCACCACCCTCGAGACCAAGCCCGTATTCTCACTGCCGTTCATAGCCAAAGGTATCGCCAGAAACCGCTTGCATTTTAAGCTTAGTTTTGTTCATTTTGTAAATCGGTCATAACTCCTAACCGTTGAGAATTTTGTGCATGAAAGGCCACCATTGTGTTCCCCTCGTCGAGATGAAGCTGTAGCCGCCGACCGCATCGCAATAAGATCTCATACAAAGCCGCATGTGCCTCCGGAAGTTTTTCCAACCACCCCGTGCATTTCATGCGCCGCTGCGCCGTCTTTCGATGCCGCTGGACAACCGTCTATCGCCACCGGTAAGCCGTTGACCTCCATCTTCGCCGCCGATGACCGGTGCTGGTGACTCACAGACGACTTGGCCAACTCGTCCGAGTCGACTTGGCCAACTCGTCCGAGTCGACTTGGCCAACTCGTCCGAGTCGACTCGGTGAACTCACCGAGTCAACCGGTGGTTTGATTGGTCAAATTTATTTTTTGGTTAAGGTTAACTGATGGTTAAAATCAATTGAATTATGGTTAGGATAAATCGGTTGGGTTAAAACAATTTCAATTTGGATAAGGTTTGACTAGTTAGCTTTGACCATGGCGGGTTGACTTTCTGTTGACTTTGACCATTCCACCGGAAACACGTTTTTAACCATTCGAAGGGCATTCTAACCCGATTTTTTGCCCTGATTTCAAATTTGGAGTCAAATTGAGCAGCTGAAGTTCATATACACCACTTCCACAATTTGCTAAGGTGAGGGTCATTCCTAAACTTCTTGTACACGACTTAGGACCTCGAATAAAAATAATTTATTTTTAATATGTTCTGCCTTTGTTAAATCGAGTCTGCCAGAGTCTGCTTGTTTAGTTATTAGGTTCTTTGCTAAACTGGAATTACGGTGTTAGATGGTTCAACATTGATTGCTTCACTTAATGTAAATTCTTAGTTAGAATTGTGTGAGATGGATACATAGGACATGAGATGTGTGGTTGTATGCCGGATTGTGTGGAGGTTACAGACAGCTCTAGTCAGTCGGTTGGACCGTAACCTGGAGACATCAATAAACCGTCTACGGGCAGTGTTACTGAGCACTATCCCAGCAGTGTTGTTGTTGTTGGCCTGTGAGTGGGCAGCGAGTGTGTGCCTCGCTAGGACTATTGTTTGTTGTTTGGGTACTTTAGGTACCGTGATTGTCATGTATTAGAGTTAAATTATGTTTATTTGGAGTGTTATGACCAGGTCTATGGACTTCGGGTTTGCATCTCATACCTCACTGAGTGACTCCCTTGTTACTCACCCCTCTATCTCTTCCCCTTTCAGGTGAGATCGCCGAGCAAGAGTGATTATATCAGATCAATGCTATTGTGCTTTTGGGCTTTGGGCTTTTACGCATTTCCGCTTTTATATATATTTCAGACTTTCTGTATTATATTATTATCGTTATCACGAATGTTGTATTTTGAGATTTTGGACCAGACTTATGTATTTTATGTTTCTATTAAGTTGTGTTTGTAAAATATTAATATGTGAACTTTGTAAGAATTTTGGAGAATTATAAAGATTATTATTTAATTATATTATTTCCAGGTTTCATATATACCTTCTGGAGAGTGCATCATCAACTACATTAACTTTACCTTGATTGTATTGGATGACATATGGGAAGGTCTTAATGAACTCAACCAACCTTGCATGTCATTTGTTCAGCTTTTGTTTTCCTTTTAGATGCTTAAGGGATTGATGATCCGTATGGATCACCAACTCCTTTGGCCAAAGTTAGTGCTGCCAAGTTTGGAGTGCTTTTATTAGGGCTTAGAGCTCTTTGTCATATGTGGAGTAGTTTAAGGTTTCTCCTCCTCTTTTTTTAATAGGCAATGAACATTTTCTCCTACATCAAAACAGCTCCAACTCCCACTCCAAATGCATTACATTCGATCTCAAAAGTTTTAAGGAAATTAGGAAGCATTGACAATGGGGAATTAGATAAATACCTTTAAGCATTTGAAGTGCCTGTTCCTGCTCAGGCCCCCAGGTGAATCCCACACTCTTCTTTATCACATCTCTTCTTTATCACCTCAGTTAGAGGGGCAGCTATAGAGCTGAAGTCTCTAACAAACTATGATAGAACCTAGCAAGCCTATGAAAGCTTCTTACTTCTCTAATGTTTTTAGGTGTTGGTCAGTCTCGTATGACCTTGATCTTCTCTTTATTAACCAATACACCTTATGTTGAAACAACAAAGCCTAAGAAGACAATGCTATTCATTCAAACGGAAAACTTTTTATGGTTGTCAAACAAGGTTTCTTTCCTAAGCACCTCCAGTACTTTCCTTAAGTGTTCTATATGTTCTTCCATGTTCTTACTGTAAACTAGTATGTCATCAAAGTACACGACCAGAAACCTTCCTATGTAGGATCTAAGAACATGATTCATCAACCTCATAAACGTACTAGGAGCATTAGTCAAACCAAAAGGCATTACTAGCCACTCATGCAATCCTAGTTTTGCTTTAATGGTTGTTTTCCACTCATCTCCCTCTTTCATCCTACCTGGTGGTACCCATTTTTCAAACATATTTTAGAGAACACACAAGAGCCATGTATTTCATCTAGCATATCATCTAATTGTGGGATAGGATGCATGTACTTAATGGTGATGTTGTTGATTGCCTTACAATCTACACACATCCTCCGACTACCATCCGTTTTGGGAACTAATAGGCAAAGGACATCAAATGGACTTATACTCTCTCTAATATGTCCCTTATCTAAGAGCTCATTTACATGCTTTTGAAGTTCTTTGGTTTCTACAGGATTGGTCATGTAAGCTAGTCGGTTGGGTAGGGTTGCTTTTGGTACAAAATCAATTTGATGCTCACCCTCTGATAGGTAGCAAACCTATGGGATTATCTTTAGTAAAAACATCCTTAAACTCCTACAGAAGTAACTCAATATATCTCAGAATAACCGGATCACGGTTAGCAATAGAAGCCAATAGCTCCTTGTAGACCACAAGGATCATAGCTTCTTGATCAAACATAGCTTTCTTTATATCGCTTGAAGTAGCCATAAGGAAAAGAGAGTTCTTTACCTGAGGTGTGGCACAGTCATCTTTCTTCCTCTTCTTGAGTTGTAGCTGGTCCTGATGTACTTCTTTTGGATAAAATGGCACGAAAGTGATATGCTTCTCTCCATGAGTAAAGGAGTGCCGGTTGGTAAAGGCATCATGGACTGCTTTCTTGTCGAATTTCCATGGTCGTCCAAGCAGAATGTGACTAGCATCCATTGGTAGGATATCACAAGTAATCTCATCATGTTACTTCCCAAACTGATTGGTACCTTTACTTGCTTGAGTACACGCATGTCTCTATCTTCATTAAGCCACTGGAGCGTGTAAGTTCTTGGATGATCTTGTACCTTAAGGTCAGCTTCTTGACTAAGATCTCACTTGCCACATTTGTGCAGCTTCCTCCGTTAATGATGAGGCTACACACTCGGTTATGAACCAAACAATGTATGTGGAACAGGTTTTCCCTTTGCTCTCGATCTACTGCCTTTGGTTGAGTTTGTAAGGCTTGCTTTGTGACCAAAATCTCTCTTTAAGCTGGGAACTTCACTGACTCGACCTTATCCCCTTCTGATTTCTCATCCTTAGAGACAACCTCTCCACTTTCTATGATGATCATAACCTTCTTGCTGGTACACTCATTTGCATAGTGTCCATAGCCTTGACACATAAAGCATTTGACATTTCTGGACCGAGTAGGTATTGCTAGCCCTTTTCCTTGTTAAGTTGAGATGCTCCAGGTTGTTGAGTGTTCTCCTTTGGTCTCAGAAATGGCTTATCATCCTTGGAGTAAGATGGCTTGGATTGGGAACCATACTGATTCTGAGTGTAGCTCTTCCTCTGTTTTGTTGATCTATCAGAATAGCTTTGTGTAGTACCTCATCCATGTGAGCATACTCTTGCATCTCCAGCCGGTCTTGTAGCTCTCTGTTTAGACCTCCTTGAAAGCATGCCATGTTTGCTTCCATGTCTTCATCAATCTCTGCTTTCATCATGAGTGTCTCCATCTCTTGGTAGTAGTCTTCTACTCCATTAGTTCCCTGAGTTAACCTCCTTAGTTACTTATGAAGATCTCACCCATAGTAACTAGGTACAGATCTCCTTCTCATGATTGTCTTCATCTCAAACCAGGAAGTCACTTGTGGCTCTCCATTGCGCCTTCTGTTGGAAGCCAGCTGCTCTCACCGGTTGATAGCATAGCCACAAAACTCAGTTGCTGCCAGTCGGACCTTTTTCTCTCTAGTATAGTGTTGGAGTGGAACACAAGCTCAAGCTTCTTTTCCCATTCTAATTAAGCATCAGGGTAATTTTTCCTATAGAATGGTGGGATCTTGAGTTTGAGACTCCCTCCTCTGCTTGTGGCCTCCAGTTGTGAGGGTGGTTTTGTCGACCAGCGTGTGACCCAGCATCACACCCATTCGAATCTTCAGCATGCTTGACCTCTTCCTCAACTCGTGATCCCCTCCTGGACCTTATGGGCTCCCTAGACACAGCTCCCAATGCTCCTCTGGCCCTACCTACATTCACATTAACTTCAGGATGAGGTAAGATATAGGAATATAGTTGTTCAGCATGCCCTCTAAGATCTCTAGTTATACTTGCAACAACAGCTTCAAGTTGCAGCTGATTAAGGTTAACCGTTGGAATTACTGGTAGATCTCCAGCATCTTGTTCCCTTTCGTCCGCCATGGTAACCTGAAATAGTTTGCTAACAAAGACAAGTGAAAATCTCTCTCTCACTTAGTTTGAAAGGTAATGCCCACAAACGTCTTGGATCTTCTTGCAAGTTCAGTTAAGAGCAAAGTGTCAATTACCTAAGATCTAGAAACCAAGCCCTAGCGTGAAGTAGAAGATAGAGAGATTGAAAGATTTCTTTTGTCAAACCGTATTAACAACCTAGCTGGATTTCTCTTCAGCTTGTTGGTTTTCTCTTCAGTTTTTTTTTTCTTTTTTTTGGATCTAACGACCTCTTTCTTTCTTTTTATTATAAGGTTTGTCTGATTTTACTTACAAAAGATAGATAGAGAATATTGGTGTTTAATGAATGAAACAAGACTGACAAACTAATATGAACCTTCAAGTGGCTCTGATACAACTTAATACGGCCTTGGATGGCGTCTGCTCCTGGATCACTTGAATGGATGGATGAATAGATGTACGAGGCTACTAGCACTCTATATTGGAAAATGGTCTTGTCTTCAAGCTTGGATCGGCCCAAAGTTTCTATGGCTTCCTTCAAACCGAGTTGATCTCATTGGTGTTTGAAGTGTTTCACGTTGAAAATCTCTTTCCTTTATGTGAGGCTCAATGCTCAGTCTCTGAACAAAGAAGATAGGAACTTTAGACGATTTGTGGCTTAAAAGCTTTTATTGAAAAGTGTTGTGTCCTGCTTCAGCCGATTACATGAAGCTTAAATATAAAACCCATAAGCTATGAAATCTAGAAAGCCTTATCCTATTCCTTTTTTGATTAACTAAATCAAATCAAATAAACTAAAAATCCTAGATTACATAGATTTGATTTAGACCACAGGCGATCTTCTTCAAATGCCAAAAGGTTGATCCATATATTTGTTCCTTCGTCCAGATTGGTACTTCTCCTCTCCTTAGCTTGCACGAGTTGGATCATTGACTTCACAAGTTGAGATTTTGACTTCGATCTGGTTGTTGGCCCGGCTGAGAAAACAAGTGGATCGTCTGATAGGTCATTGGGCTTCCTTTGGGTCAAGTTAACTTGATCTCAACCAACTCTCTTTTGGGTTTGGTCCACATAGATTTTGTCAACCCACTTCCTTCCTTCTTCATATTTTGATGAAAAAAAGACTCCCATTTTTTCATTAACTCTTCTAGATCGTCCTCCTTTGAGCTCAGTCTCTCCCTGGTCGGAGTTTCATCGCTCCACTCCTCCTTCTCCAGCTCGTCCCCTGTTTCTGGTGCATCGCTTCCACCCTCTTCCATCTCTGTTGGTTCGCCTAGGTTACCCATCGATCGTCCACAAGATGGTAGTTCAACCATCTTGAGAGTGGGTGGATCAACTGGTTTTGCTATGGTTTGTTCTTTCCGGTTCATCCAGAAACTCTTTCGGTACATCCAACTATTTTGACTTGTCCATGGACGCATCATGAAGAGCTTGAGAAATTTGCACGCCTTGAAGTTTGGGATCTATATCCAAAACTGAAGGTTTCAATATGATTAGGGCAAAGTGGGTTTTAAAAACAAGATAAACGAAGATGGGATTGTTGTAAAAAAATAAATATTGTATGGTTGCTAAGGCTATTCACAAATTGAAGGAGTTGATTTTACTGAGACTTTTGCCCTTGTTGCACAACTAGACTTGATTTGGTTGTTGTTCGAATTCCATGCAAGCTTAGAATAAAGTTGTAAGAGATGGATGTCAAGAGTCCACTCTTGATCGGGGTTCTTCAAGAGGAAGTATATTTGACTCAGCCTAAAGGGTTTGAATATCCAAAGCATATAGACTATGTCTGCAAACTTGAAAGAGCATTGTGTGGGTTGAAACAGACACCAAGAGCTTGGTATGAAAGACTTACCTAATTTCTTCTTAAAGTTGGTTTCAAGAGAGGACATGTGGAAAATTATGTTCATTCTAAATGAATACTCCGACATTCTCATTGTTCAAATATGTGTCGGTGGCATCATCTTTGGTGCAACAAGTCAAAATCTGATTGATATGTGTCAAACAATGATTAAAGAGTTTGAAATGAGTTCCTTGGGCTCCAAATCAAACAGTCATTGGATGGTATTTTATGTCTCAAAGTACGTACCTATGCACATAATCTGGTTGAGATATTTGACATGGAAATAAGCAAAACAACTTGAATTCCTATGAGTACATGCAAGTTGACCTAAGATGAAGAAGGGTTCAAGGTTGATGTACGACTTTACAGAGCAATGATTGGGAGTTTGTTGTAACTCACTACCATAAAACTTGATCTCTTTCTAAGTGTGGGTCTATGTTCACAATATCAGGCATGTCCAAAGGTTTTCCATCTACAGGCAGTTAAATGTATTATCAAATATGTTTGAAGATTTTGTGATGCAGACTGGACAAGTTGCTTGGATTATTGTAAGAGTACTTTAGGTGGATGTTTCTTTCTATGAAACAATGTCTCATGGCACATCAAAAACAGAATTGTGTGTCTCTTTCAACGGATAAAGCAGAGTACATTGCACTCAAGAGTTCTTGCACACAATTCTCTTGGATGAGACATGTTAAATGACTATAGTATCTTTCCAAACTCATTTTTTTGTTTATTGTGATAATAAAAGTGTCATAGATATCTCAAAAAAATTGTGCAACATTCTAGAGCTAAGCATGTAGACATTAGACATTAGACATCAATTTGTTCGAGAACTAGTAGATGTTATTATTAAGCATGTACCATCTGAAAAATTGTTAGATATATTCGCAAAACTCCTATATCTCAATGGATTTTGTATTTGCAAAAATCTCTTGGGATTTGTGAACTATAATTAAGACCATCTCTTAGATGATTTCACTTAAGAAAGTAAAAGCCTCATTTAATTGTAGACTTAGTGTTTTACTTGGGGTAAGTTTCAAACTATTGTGGTTCGATAAGGCATATCGGATTCAATCTCTTAATAAACATTCATATTGGACCAATCTGCTGGAACAGTTTGAGTTTAATATTGATCATTGTTTAGACTGAGATCATGTTTGAATTAGTATAAGTTTATCTCAGCTTCATTCATACAGTCTGCTCTACACGATTGGTAACTAGTTATGGTGGATTTAAAGTAGATGTTACGAAGATTCATGTTGCAATCCCAAAAAAATCATTGGTACATGTTGACGAGAAATCTAACATAGAAACATATAAAATCACAATCTCAAAGGTCATATTGTACAAGAACCTTAATTTTACTTCATGGACAATATGATATTTTTCGATAACATGAGATACATATACTTATGAAACTATGATTGTGATGTAACTGGCTTGCTTGCTAAACCTATAGAAAAGAGGATATACAAGAGTTTTTTATATGACAGCATCTCAACTCGAAAAAAAAACTATATCTCTTTTGAAATATGTCAAGGATTATTATTGAGTGTTGGTAATATCTTTATTAAGAAGTGAAAAGTGATTCATACTTTTGGATAATATTGTGTCTTACAAGGGGTGTGTATAGTTTTAATAATTGAATAAAGATGTCATGTTTCTGATTTTCATTGTGTCACTCAAATATTTGTTTACATGTAGTTTTGTGTTCTATCACTTTTTAGGCTGAGATTTTTTTTGGGCCAGACTCTTACATCACTAACAAGGATTTGGGTGTGTGGTTGTCTAGGTATGTTGGGCTTTTAGAAAACTCTCGTGTGTCAATCAATTCTCCCATGTGTATTAGAGTGGATGATATGACGTTTGAGTTGCTCAACACAAATGTTCTCTCTTGAAAAAAAAGTTCATTCTCACTCTCGTACGCAACCCTAGAAATCAATGGCAAACCCTTTTGATTCATGTTCAAATCATCGTCGGACCTGCACAGATCGAGATGTGAATCCTCCTCCATTGGCCATTGTTGCTGTTGAGCCACTCCGTTCATCTCTTTTACCGACGTCACGAACGGAGTCGTCATTTCTTCCCGGTATATGAGAATCTGGTTGGTTCTATGTGGAATCTTCGTCATGCTTCGGACGAAGCTTGCAGTAAGTATCAGAAACTCTGCTTACGAGGGTTCTTGATTCAAGGGATAGTATCAATTGATTATATGAGTTTTGATGAGGCTCGTCGAATCATAGATAGTGTAGGTTGGATATACATTGTTATGCATGTACGCTCCTTTTTCTATTAAAATTAAGGAATGTATCACATTAGTAGGTTTGAGTTTCATCATGTGGTGATCAATGGCACCATTTGTTGAGTGATCTTATGTTGGGAAGATGAAGTTCTGAATCAAGTTGTTGTTTTCTTGACCGGTGGTAATTATATTCGATGGAAAATTTTCTCACGTACTGCACTTCAGCCACCATATCACATTCTCTACAATATTTGTGAACTGAATTGTTTTCTCGGTCTCGATGTTGACTCTATGATCAAGCAGTGGCTTCGCTTTATGTATGCTTTTGTTCAAAACAAGGCAATAGACTTTGGTCATTTGGTGTATGACCAAGTCATTGATACGTCACTCGAATGATGACAAGAATCCCAATCTGATTTATCAGGTTCTTACACTCCAAATGGAGATTGCCACTATTGATGGTGCTGAAGATCTTACTGATAATCCTATTAGAATTTGAGGAATTTTTGTGATTTCTAATAAAGATAGTCGTTGAAAAATAATATTATATCTATGATTATTCATATTATCTAAATTCTATATTTTTAATGTTATGACATGTGTCAAAACTAATGAAATGAGTTAAGTTAGATAAACGAAACTATTCTTAACCACCACATATATACATACATGTATATACCTGAATGTGTTAATCTTAACTAATTTATTCATAATAATTTTTGTCATATTGTATATAATCTACTTTTCCAACCTCTGCATGGAAGAACTTGAACCAATCAGTCAATGTGGTGGTTATCATTTGGGGAATCAACTCTAATCATCTCTCCAGTTTTTTTCTAAACCTGATTAATAACTTTTTAGTGTTAAAACATGTTAAAATCAGACATATCATAAAGATCCAACTTAAAATCAATTTAATAAATGGAATGGTCATTATCTATTCATTATCAGTTAGTTATTTCTTCAAACTATAAAGAATGAAAAATTATGAAAACAATATAATTGCTAAACTCTATGATATGTGGGTTACGGTTTATAGTTGTTACTGGAAAAAAAAAAAGAGAAGATTTTTTTGTGTGCCCGCGCCAATGACTTTTGTAGCACCGGCGCTGGAGTTTCTTTTCTAATATTGTTTTTTCTTTTTTTTTTGGAACACAACTTTCACTAAACTTAAATTCAAAGATTACATAGACAAGAGGGAATTAAACATCCTCTCGGAGATAAAACGTAAGCTACAATAGCAAAGGAAATTAAACATGATAAATCTTCATATGAAGTTGACAGTGAATTCAAGACGAGACTTAAATGCGTCGGTAAAATCTTTACGACATGGTCGAACGGCTGATAATTAGTCACAAGTGACGTTGAGAGCCAACCTTCACCAACGAGAGAAACAGAAGTAGTCTCGATTGCACCTTCTGGCCCCGTACAGACCGCTACACAAGGTAACAAACCGGTGAATAAGTTGAAACAAGCGCTCGGGAAATGACCCAAGGAGACGTCCCCATTCATATTGTTTTTTCTTTATTTTCTAGTATTATGCTTTCATTCTATCGGCTTTTGTAATCAGAGACATACTCGTTTTGCTGTGATCTTAGTTATAATGGTTATCGAATATTTTTCGATGGGTTCTAGAGCAAACCTTTTGGAAGGGATCTCTTCTGAAACATATTTAACCAAAAAAAATATTTATCTTTATCAGGAGAACTTTTATTATGTAGGTAATGAAGGTGATTGCAGCTCATTGTGATGCAGGAAAGCACTTCGATTGTTAAAAAACGGGAACTAATCATTCTGATATCAATGTATTGGCAACGTCCAACCAAATTTCAGTATGGAGTTCATCATTGATTTTCTTTTGTAGTCGTAATTGTCACATCATGTTTTCTAACATGTTAGATTGCTTCTCAAGAGTTTATTTTGGCTTTTTGGTGCGATGTATCATATCAACTTTTATGTTATTGTTGTTGATAGACAATATTGAATAAAAAGAATATTTAACAGACAAAAAGAAGAACAATTGTGGAAACAACATTCAGAGAGTGATACAATATCAGATGACTCTATGATGACTCAATATTAAATTGAGACTTATCATAGATTTCTAGTTTAAAACCAATTATTAATTAATTATTTCTTATTTGTATATTAATTAATTGTTTCTATAAAAATGTTATGTTATTTCAATAACACTCTCTAGGAGGACTTTGGTACTTAGAGCGATCAGTGCAATAATCATAGTTCATGTACTTCTTCCTCATATGCTGATAGATTATCTGTTCGTATGCGCTTAGCCTTTGATATTTACCTCCATTCCACCAGTAGTTGGAGGATCCACAAGTGGCAACGTTATCACTCCGACCATCTGCGTAGCAGCCTGAGAGGCCGGAGAAGTCTTGGAAATGGGCAATGAAAGGAGAGTATGCATAGTTAATCTTGGTCCGACCGCCATCAGTTGCCCAAGCGTCACCGTTCCAGAGACTAGCCTCTACTTGCATCGGCTTTGATGGATAGTTAACGCCGCCTTGGTTCTTGTAGACTCTTATTGGAATGTTGTCCACGTAAAACCTATCAGTCATCATACAAGCATTTCATTCTTTCTTAGGGAACAAACAAAAATATCATTTGTCATGAAATGAATAGAGAAGATAACAACGTACACAATTTGGTAAGGGTTCCAAAGAATCCCATAAGTGTGGTAATGTTTGGTGGGGTTAAACCAAAGCAAGAACCTCTCTTCTCTGTTGCCTTCTCCATTTGCAAACACATTTGTCTGTAACGTTATGGGTTTTCCATCGTTGTTCCCTAAGAACTCGAAGTCGATCTCATCGTGATTACTTCCCAACGAAGTCAGCTGTCATTATTTTTCATATATAGAAAATTTATAAATTCTGAATTTTGAGTTAGAAGACTAATCAATCGTACAAACGAACATAAAAAGCGGTGACAACGCCGCCAGAATTTCCTCCGGGCACTTTGATTCTCATTTGAAAAAGACCTGATCCGTAAATGTTCTTGGATTCGAACCCAGCACCTGTTTCACGTACGTAGAAGCCAAACCAGTGTCACTTTAGTATATTTAATCACACACTATGTGATCACACTCTCATGGTTCCTAATAGAAAAAAAAAGCCGTTTTGGATTATACTATCTCTTGTCTTTATTATACGAAAAAAAAAAAAAAGAGATATTAACCTGAAGATTGATCCATGTAGAGATCAACTTCTTTGCCAGAGTGGAGTGTGGAAATATGACCTTGACCCCATTTAACAACATAGTTCTGACCGAAAGTAACATATTTCTCGACTCCTCTCCCTCTGATAGACCTAGCATCAACCATTGTTATCCATAACGCTACTGCAAAAACACTCAAAAAATTTGTATGTATCATCTTGGTTTAATTTTTTCTCTGGGGTACTATAGTGTTTGCACATATACAAGCTGGTTTAATAAGGTGGAAAAAGTGGAAAGCATGAAAGATATGGTGGAGACAAAGAGATTAGAGTCACATCAAATTCTCTATACATCTCCTACACGCCTGTTCTTATTGTCCCTTGCCCATCCCCATTCTCTCTTTTGTTTTTCTTCAATATGTTGTATATATATCTCTTCTACATTAGCTATTATGAAATATATGCATATATGAAATTTTAAGATTATCAAGTGTTGTTACCTCAACTTGAAAAATACACAAGACAACCTAAAGATCATAGGATTACATGATGTTTGGGATGAAACTAATAGTACATTTTGTGATTTCAGGTCTGAATTGCGGGGTTCGGCCTTAACCCCTGCTAATAAAAAAAACAAACAAACGTTAAGATTAGTTTTGGTTCCAAAATTTGTGTTCTCAATTTTTATTGAATTGATGAAATTCAAAAAAACGATCGTATATACAGTGTTCGTGACTTTGAATTACTGTATAGAATTTTGCATTGTATAGAAATGGATGTGGATGTTTTAGATGTGTAAAGCTTCAGATGTTATGTTCAAAGACTTTTCTAAATTAGTACCAAGATCACGAAAGTAATAAATGAGAATTAGAAGCTGGAGTTTCACAATATCTCCAAATTATTATTATTATTATGTTTGTTGCAATTTAACCCTGATTGTAATAACGGTTCACATCTCGTTGCGATGGGATGTTTTACTGTCCTGTCGAAATCCTTTAGTAGCAAAAAGCTGAGACACGGAAAAGTTCAAAAAAGAGTGTAACGTAAGTTTACATATATCTAACCACCAACAACAGAGTTAACAGGCACCAAACTGAATCCTTAGGGTTTCTGAGAATCGAAAATTAAGCTGGCAATTGGAGCTTTTTGTTGTTCTTCCAGCTGCGAACATAAAAAAACCCGAACAGAAGAGTCAAAGGCAGAGAATTTGAGTTAGGAACAAGAGGAGAAGCTGAGGTAATGATTTTACCTAAGGAAATAATAGTAGAAGAAGTCGGCATAGAGCAATGTCTGGACAAGCCCCGCGATCCATGCTGGCATCATCGTAATCACACAGTCCATGTTAATATGTCAGACTTACAAAGAACAACGTATATTGCAAAAAAACGAATAAAAAGAGAAGGAGTGATGCATATTCAGTACGAGATTCAACAGCTTCCTACAAGATTTTAAAGAAGCTATATATATATTGCTCCATCTATTGAAACCCAAACGCTAACATGTACATCGAGCAATGATAAAAGGTCATCACATATAAAACAACAGTGAGGAGAGTTAAGGTAGAGAGAGTCATACTTATCCAACGAACATAGTGGGGCTCAGTGAAGTAACGGTAGATCCAGTTTAGGATGTACAATCCCCTGTACCCCCTGCAAGAAGATGACAACACAAATCAAGATAAGCTTAGGAAGAAGTCATCGAAGAAAGAGAGCTTATGAGAAGAGATTGTTGTACCCAAGGAGAAATATGTACTGCCCGGTCAAGTTATCGATGTTTCTAGTCCTTTGCAGCAAGACAAGCTGAGGTAATATAGCAACAGCTTCCAAGTACAAAGAAAACGTCCACAGTACCTCAAGAAAGGTGAAATTTGCATGAATGAGAAGAGCCAAAACAAGGCAAGGAAGGACAAGGAACCAATGGCGAAAGGTATCCTGCTCCCTGTCGTAAGTCCTGTGGACAGCCTTATGATACCTCATGTACCAGACAATGGAAAAGGAGCTTCCTAAGAAGACCAGCTTCATGATCGTGTTGTAGACAGATACGAAGTTCGTGAAAATATCCAAATAACGCGTAGCAAACACAATGACGTACAGTTCTTGCGTCCTTAATGACACACCTGAAAATTCATCAACCATAACAGATTTGAAAAATTCTCATGTATAACGTAACGTAGCCTAACGAATCAGAACCATTCAAATCCGTTAGATCCATTGATGAATTTTCGAGATCAGTCTCTCCAAAACTCGAATTGGATCCGCCCTGTGTTTTAAATTGAAACTGACCGTTTGGATTTACATAATCGAATCGAGTGAGAATCATATGGTCAACGTCAATCCAGATATGCAAATCATTTAAAACTGTGATTTAAATTCGAAAGGGAGATGCAGATACCAGCGCAGGATTTGATGGTATGGATCTTGAGGAGCAAGACGAGAACACTGGCCAGGTGAATCATATCACCTGCAAATCTGAAAAGGTTCATCTTCTTCGATCTCTCTTCCTCTCCTCTCCTAAGGTTTATCTTCGTCTCCTTCTCTACACCACACTACGGGTTCGTGCTAGATCTTGTTTTGTTGGTGGCGTTTCCCCCAAACTTCTCCCGTGTTTTCTTTGCTTTTTGCCTCGGGTAGTGAAAGCCCATCACTTCTCGTTGTGGGCTTTGTTTTGGGTAACGATATCTTATTACCCAACCGGATTATATCGGTTTGATACAAAACCGGTGTGTATTTAGATTAACCGAAAATCTATCTAATACTAAAAGGGGAATAAAATCATCAGATAAGTTGTCCACGTCACTAATTAATTCAAGCCAATAAAAATGTGCCACGTTAGTTAAAATAATCCACTATTTTGGTCATGTAATTATATTAGTTACTGGACTGAAACGAGATGGCCATTATTGGGCCCATAATATACAAATTATTCAGCCTAATCTTCACAATTTCTTTGATTCCCTCTCACCGAATCCCTCTGGACAGTCGACGGCGTCAACAAAGATTGTCGGTTGCTCTTACGGGTGTAACGGCCATGACGATAAGAATCCTTCATCAAAGCTCCTTGATTACTCTCAAAGCCGAAATGTAGCTGACCTCTCCACCTCCCCACCTCTTCAACCTATAAAAAATCTACGTCCTCTTTCTCACTCGCAAAGGTTCATCCAAGCTCTCTCAGTTGCTCAGATCTTTTTTTGTATTATGGTTATGGCCATAATGAATCTGTACCTATAGAACCAGGTGGAGAAAGAGTTCCGTCAAAAGTTCAATGAAAACTCAACCACTGCGTCCATTCTCTTGGTGACAACAAATTAGCCTAAACGAATCGGTGGAAATCAGTGTCCCTTTCTAGCATCCAACTACAATGTTCACTCTGCTTAGTAAATTGTTGTTGTTCATATTCTTTTCTAGGAAGAGTGAAACCCGTCCCAGTTTTTCTTCGTTGTTGGTGTGATGTGGTCTTAAAATAGTAAGACATTTGTTTCTTTTATTAAACATTTTTAGAAATCATAGCATCTATTGATTCTAGATTCTTTTTCCACTGTAAACAATGAAACAAAAAAATTATTTCATAAACATTATTCAAATTGGATTTGGTTGTAGTTAAGTTTATTTAAATTGATTGGTTAAGGTTTAGAGTTCTATCTAGACCTTAAAGTTTATCTCCTAAGAGCTTAGATCAGCGTTGTCTTTGTTTCTATGTGTCTGATGTGCCCTCACTTGAAAGACATGCTATCCCTAAGCTCGATGTTATCTTCCAGAGTTTTCTTAGACCATGAATGGATCCCACAAACAAGTATTTAGTTTGGTTAGTGGTTTGGTTTTAAATACTTGGTATCCTATATCTATACCTCACTAATCACATGTTTACTAGGTTGGGTGAGAATCCTGCAGCTGCTTCTTCTGTCAATACGGTTGAGGTGATGAAGGTTGAAACACTCACTATAACTGAGATCAATGCCTTTGTTAGAAAGGAAACCGCTAAGGTGGTGATTTAATTCTGTCGGAACTGATATGAACCATGAAACCTTGATTTAATATATTTTTGTGTATTTTCAGGTATATTTGCCACAATTGATGATATGAACATGGACACTGACTGGTCCTACATTGCTTGCAAAGATTGCCAAACTAAAGTGAGCGGTGGCCTAACTACATTGATGTGTTCTAAATGCGGAGATGAAAATGTCACTGGAATTGAAAAGTAATATGCATTACACCCACATGTCTACATCCTACGCTCAATGGCATAAACATCTCATTTCTTAAACACAAGTTCTGTGTGTAGATGTCCGTGTACGACAATGAGGAGAAAGCAACTTTCATCATACTTGGTGATGCGGGGAAGGAGCTTACGGGAAGACAAGCAACTGAGTTGATTGAAAAATATGTGGAGGTAAGTATGATTTCCTTATATCTTCATCTGCCTTAGTATTGAAACTCAACAACAATATAATGTTCTATCTCAGGCCAATGGTGACAATGGTGCTGGGCTTGATGTACCAAAAGTAACAGAGAATCAAAATCTTATGCTACGACACCCTTCAGGTACACGTAGGACAAAAGTAACAGAGAATAAAACTCACAAAGCATGTAGCAAAGACAAATTGGAACAAAAATATTTAGTGCAGGGAATCATGTTGCGTCTCTTTGTGGGTTTGAAGCCTAAATTAATAGAAAGTGGTAGCCCATCATGACAATATGAACATTTAATATATTAAGCAATAAAGATAGAAGAAAGTTCATCGATCATTGAATATCACTAAGTACCAAACGTACATATACAAAACGTAGTTTAATAGATGCTAAAAGAAAACATACCCGACTCATTTTGACCATCTTGAATTTCTGTCCGTAATCAATTACACATCTCTGACCTGTAATCATAAGGAAAAGAGAACAACAACAAGAAAGGGAAAATTGTTACATCAAAAAAAAAACAAAGGGGAAACAGAACCCAAGATAAACAAGATCAGACATTACACATTAATACCAAAAAAAGAATTTAAAGAGCAATGAGATCAAAATTATGATAAAATCAGCTCTCCGCACAATAAGCAGAGGAAACTAGCCATATAGATAAAAATCACAGAAGTATTAGACAATGATGAAATATAAGCAGTAATTTCAAGCCAACAGATAAAGTTCATGAAGCAAACTAAACCTTTCTATTATATATTAGTAGAGACATGAATCACCGACGGCAACATATATACCAGTGAAAGTTTATAAAAAGAAACATATACCAGTTGGAGATTCTATGCCATGATCAATAGGGTCAAAACTATTACCTATCACCTAACGAGGAACAAGTTATAAACCTCTTAAACCACTCGGGTGGTACATGGCGTTCCATGGATTCTTAAGAGACCTGAATTCGAATCCGTTGCCACTCAGATTACCCTGACTTATGGCCACGCGGATATGAGTTAATGCTTCGGCCCATTTGAATACCCAGAGAGAGGGTCCATCCGTGGGCTGCACCTCCCCTTGGGGATTAGTCTGGGCCTCGGCCCGGGATACCCCAGATTAAACAAAAAAAAATATAAACCTCTTTACTGAATATTGAGACTCATACAGTAATATTAACACCTTCCTTAGGCCTAAAACCAACTATAACAGAGAAAAACAGAAAACAATTAACAAACTAGAAGGGCACAAAGTAACTCACATCATGAAGAGTGATATTTGTATTTTTGTCTTCAAGAGGCCGAGGAAGAAGAGTGAATAAACTCAAACATTTATGTTGTATTTTGTTCTGTAATTTTGTTTCTTATCTAAAACAAATATTTTTAGAGTGTCTATCTATGTTTAAATTTTTTTGTTACTAATGTTTTTGCAGCATTATACTTGTCTTGATGTCTTTTGAAATAACGGATTCATGCTAAAGTAGAAGATGCATCCTGTAAAATTATTTTGTTTGTTTCTTCCAAACACTGATATATGAGATTAAGATGCATTGTCCACATTAGTTAGGATAATAACTATTTTGTTAATTTGTTTGAAAATCAAGCTTAATGAGAAACATTAAAGAAAAATAATCCAACCTTTATGGGGTTAATTAGGTTGATGACCAAATAAACGTTGTATTAAAAATATAGCAAAAGTAGTTTTGAATCTAACCATATATTCCACTTTCAAACTTAGTGAATAAACACAATTTAAAATTAAAAGCCAATAGTGCTAAACGAGTAGAGAAATAAAAGTATTGCTAAAAGCTTTTATCCTATAAGAAAATTATAAATTATGTTTTGAAGATAAAAAATAAAATAAATTGTAAATGCAAATTATATTTAATTTTCCATATTTAAAAAAAATTAAGGTATTATAAATATAAAATAAAAACCCAACTTCACAGAAATCAAAGTTTAAATAGTTCACGGCATACAAAATTATATGATACAATTTATTTTACTAAAATGATGGATAGGGGGAATATACTTTTACATGTTAGAATAACAAAATCATATAGTTTTAATAACATCCAAAAAATCACAACGAAAAATATCAAGCTATCATTGTCTTATTTTATTATTTAAAATGTTTTACAATTAATAATTTCAAATTATCAAAAAATAAAAAATGTATAGTACATAATCCGCGCGTAGCGCGGAAAATGGTCTAGTATATAATAAAAGATGAATAGCTATGATAGCCCTACAAAAGTTTTTTTCACAAAAACAATCTCTAAGAAAAATAACCAAAAAATTTTTTACTAAGGTATAAATATGCAGTTATAGGCCTAAAATTAGCTAACTTATAATTAACGTTTAGAGTTATTGGATAAAGTTTTAGAGTGGGTTTAAAATTTTAAAAATTAAAATAAATATTAATTTCAAAAAAGGTTATTTTGAACTTTTTTTTTCTTGAATTTTTTTTTGGTGACAAAACTTTAAAATGAATATTTAAGAGAATTGCCCAAAAATAAAACATGCTTACATTTATAACTTACCTTGTAAATCTGCAAAACATGATTTCTTTTCTTTTCTTTTTTGAACCACCCAAAACACGATTTCAAATTAAACAATTTTATCACTACAACTAGTTCTACTTTTTCTATGTCAACTGGTTACTTAGCAAACTTAACAACAAATTGGATAACAAATTTGCTATGGATATTTGTTGTGAACAATGTTGAATCAAACAGAAAAAAAGTTGAAACTATTGTGGCTGAAATTCATATCACACTATTTTGAATCGAGTTGATATGATTTTGCATATGTTCAAGTAGATATCTAGATACAAAATATTCAAAAGATAATTCCAACTATCACATGTTGGATAATTCCAAGCTTGTGGAAAATTAACATATCGATGTATGTTTAATCTATTGAGAGATAAACACAAAAAAAAAATATAATAGGAAGTTTTCTATTTATGTTAAGTTTGTATTTTCATATCCCACATGTATAAGAGAACTGTCTTTCATTATAAATATATAGATCTTTTGAAGAGTTGTTCCATAAGATCTAAGAGAAACATTGAGACATTTAGTTTTGAAAAGTTTCTAAAGCAATAAGAAAATTTGTTCTTATGAATCTTTGTGTTTCTAGAGATTTGAATTGGTATTAGAACCTTAGGTTTGAGACTCGACCTAAGCTTAAGTTGAAAATTTGATCATGATGACTGTGAAACAGATCATGTAAGCAAGATGATCGTCGTGAATAGGGATCCATATACAAAGGACTCTGGATCCGCATCCATCCAATGTTCCATGTTGTCATTCGACAAACTACAAAGTTTGGTCGATGAGGATGAAGGTGTTACTTCGTGTTCATGAAGTGTGGGACACAATAGGACCAGGCTCGGATGATCAAAAGAAGAACGATTTTGTGACTTTTCTTTTGTTTCAATTTGTTCCTAAAACTTTAATTCTCCTAGTGGGAGAATAAACCACATCGAAAGACATCTAGAACGCCATCAAGTCACGACTCTTTGGAGCTAATCGTGTAAGGAATGAGAGACTTCAAACGTTGATGACAAAGTTTGACATGTTGAAGATAGATGATAATGACATGGTCGATGACTGTGCGAGTAAGATATCAGACTTATCATCCAAAGCAGCTTCGTTAGGAGAAAACATAGAAGAATCCAAGATGGTTAAGATGTTTTTGAAGGGTCTCCTAAGACACAAGTACATCAAGATCGTAGTGTCCCTCGAGCAAATCTTAGACTTAGACTCTACGGGTTTTGAGAACATAGTTGGAAGGCTAATGACGTATGAGGAGTGTATAGGTGAAGAAACGTAGAACAACACCATCGGAAGCTTATATTTTGGATAATAATCAACATATTCATAGAAATTATGGAGATTTATGTGGTAAAGGTAGAGGGCAAAAGGGAAGAGGCATAGGTCAAGGACGTTTCAACAACCAAAACCATGTGTCACACACCAAAGACAAAAACTTGAAGAAAAATCGTTAAAAGGTGATATGTTGGAGATCTGACAAGTCGGGTCACTATGCAACTATTTGTCCCGAGAAACCAGTGAAGAATTAAGAAACCAACTTAAACGAGACACAAGAGGCCAATGTACGTTATGTACACGAGGTGGTGTTCTTGAATGAAGACAAAGTGATTCCAAAGAATCTTGATATCGACAAATGTAAGTGTTTAGTATCTGAATAATAGAGTGAATCACATGCCGGAAACAAGGAATTCTTTTTGATTATGTATCAAAACACCAAAGGGAAAGTGAAGTTTGGTGATGGTTCGTGTGTTAACATTGTAGGAAAGGGGGTGGTTACTTTTGTGTGCAAGACTGGAAAAAATAAGGCACTTAAAGACATATATTACATACCTAACCTGAAGCATAACATATTGAGTCTTGGACAAGCAACAGAAAATGGATGTGAGGTTAACATGAAAGATGTCTATTTAACACTCAAAGATTCTTGTGGAAAGTTGCTAGTACGTGTTACAAGATCTCCAAACCAACTTTACAATACCCAATGGAGATCATCTACCCGAAGTGTTTACATGTCAGAGATAAGATGTTACATAGAGGTGGCATGCTCGACTAGTAAATATAAGAAATGGAGTGATGAAAAACATGGTAAAGAAGGAGATGATCGTAAAAATGCCGATTTTAACACACACAGAGAAAGTGTGTGTTATGCATGTCTAGCAGGGAAACAAATTAGACATTCATTCATGACTAAGACCATGTTTCGTGCGATGAAGTCATTGGAGTTATTGCATGGATATTTGTGTGGACTAATCACACCACAAACGCTAGAAAATAATCGATTTGTATTTGTCCTGATTGATAACTTCTCCATGTATATGTGGGTTAACTAATGAAGGATAAGAATGAGACATTCGATCGATTCAAAAGGTAAAAAGAAAATGTAGAGAAGCAAATCGGGTCAACCATTAAAACCTTTTTCACACCGATAGAGGAGAAAAGTTTACCTCAGCTGAGTTGAAGATGTCGAACAACTTATAGGTTGAAGCTATGGTAGCCAAGTTGGAAATTATCACGAGAAACAAGAAAAGAAAGCCTGTAGATAGACCGGCTGGTGTTAAAAACTTTTAGGGTTAAAATGGATCAACAAGATTCAAGAAGTAGACGAAATCAAGATAAAATAAGAGGGGAGTGGGATAATATGAGAGGGTGGGGGTGTTACCATTATTGTAAAACCAGCTATCTAGTATATTAAAGATTTTTATTTTTACAAAGTGGATAGTTACATGGACAAGTACAAGTGGGATAACATGAGAGCGGAGTGTTACCATAATTGCACAACCAGATATCTGGTATGTAGGCTTGAATTTAAAATGCATTAATTTTAATATATGCAATATGATGAAAAATAATCTATTGTAGAATTATAATTTATGCATTATGGTTCTAGTTTAAATATGCATAACATTGTTATTGTATATCAAAATTGTTTTTTTTTATTATAATTTATGCTTGTTGTTTTCATAGTTGGTCAGCAATGTGGGAACTGAAATTCACACCGTCGATTTCTGTAAATTAAGGAAAATCATGAAATCCTAACTTTCATTGAGGTCCCAGATTCTCTGCAAGAACCAACGACAAGTAATCGAGTAAACTTGGAAAACATGAAAAGATAACAAAACGAATTTAGAAAAAATAGATTTTTATTTCGAATTTTCGTTCGAGCGCTCCAGAGACAAAAGCGTACATGAAGCTTGTCTGGAAACGGGATCACAAAAGAATTAGTATAACATAAGCAGTAAAACGAGACTAAGTTTGCTAGCTCTACCACTTATGTCGAGAGAAACCTATGTGGTTGCAACTTGCTTAACAATAGACGGAAAAGTTTTGAAGGCTTTGGGACTGGACCTTAAGAAAGGTTGCCTACGTACCCCGTTCGAGGATCAAGTCGGACGTAGTTCAATTAAAAGAGTGGACCAAGAGATCGAACTGTCGGAGCAAGTTCGTCTGGTAATAGAGTGTCAGTCATAGAAACCGAGCATGTCGAGAATAAAGCTTAAGTTTTCTAAGTGCAATGAGTTGTAGAGTCTAAAGAAATCAGAGTCGTCGAACAAAGATGGAGAAACGTCTGAGTATAACTTTGTTATTCTAGCCACCTAAGTTCTAAGTTCTTCTAAGCTAATAGGATTTCTCTAGGTCTAAATCTTAGGATCCATGCACCTTTTTCTTTAGATCCCCTTATATATGCCTTATGGATATGTTCCCCTTTCCTTTTTTGTTCCTAGGTCTAGTTTATCGTTTCCCGAAAATATTCTTTTTTATCTCGATCTTCATCATTATCTTGGAAACTTGACATTTATCTTCCAATTTCGTGAGATTTATCTTCTTTTGCGAGTAAAGATACACCGTCATAACATTGTTGGGCTCAATTTCGTATGAAATCGCAAGTGGGTCTTTAGCCGCGTTCTAGGCCTCTTTGGATCGTATTTCGACTTAAACGTTTTCAAGATTTTTTCGAAAGAATATTCAATGATACGACATTGATTTAACGAGGAAGTTCACACTTCTCGTATAGTTTAGACAATTGTGGTGTTAAGTTAATTGTTGTCGTTTATACGATAATCATGAACTTAATTCGGGGAAACGAGTCTTCACGATTTTTTATCGTAATGTTCCAACGGTAACTCTGATCGAGGCGAAACGAGGAATGGGTCCGTCAAGGTTTAACTAACGGTATAAGGTCGGGTCCATGTCGCCTTACGGCGAGTTGGATGGTGTGTTCAATCCAACTCTCCCGTTCGGTGAGTTGGACTGGTCCAACTCGTCGAACGGGCTTGTTGGATGGTGTGCTTGATCCAATGCGCTCGTTCGGCTAGTTGGACTGCTCGTTTGGCTCTGTGCTTCATTTCTCTCGAGGCTTTAGCTTGGGAACTTTTGTCGGGATAGGTACAGAAACACAATTCTAACATTGATTTGGAGATAACCGTTGCTGACCACAATAGTTGTTCGTTTTCCTGAAAGTTTTTTGTTTGGATCGGGCCATCCTATTCGAGAACTTGCCGTATAACTTCTTTCTTTTAAATTACACGAAGCTTGTGTCCTGGGTTTATTTTTTTTTTTAGATAAGAAATAATTCTCAGGAGTTTTCTAGCATTGATTCTATCGTGACCTATTTTGACCCCAACAAGCAATAAAGTGAGTGTCAAATGTCTAAGTTATTTGGAGATTTTGTATTAATAATCAAATGTATAAAATAGTTTGGCATTTACAAAAATTAAGATGATTGTCTAAACAAGTCTCCTGAACAAAGTCTTTCTGATGGGATTTGTGGTGGTGATTGATGCTGACAAAATTGAGATTTCCTCTAAAGAGAAGAGATCGTCAAAAGAATATCTTCTCTGGAGAAAAGAGACCGTCTATGACTATTTGCTGGTAGTCGATGTTGATGATATTCAAATGTAGTGTGTTTGCACAATTTTGACTAATTTTTCAGTGAATAGTAATTATTTTTTATAGCAGTGTGTTATCAATCAATGAGGTTCATTTTTATATATAGGTCGGATCTGGTTTTGGTTCTAGCATTCTAATAGATTTTGTGTTAGACTCATCTCCAACAACTACATATGATTATTCGGAATGATGTACATACTGAAACATGTTTATATAGTTTCCAGTAAGAACTCGAATTAGTGAAATATTCCAAGGTGATGATCCACAGCAATATCTCGGGACATGTTCTAGTGAATGATGAGGTTAGTTTCGTGGGAAAGAGTTATTGATAGTAGAGATGGCATTGGTGTCAAAATAATCTCCGCGCCAAGAGAAAGATTGAGAAGGCTCAAGGGAAGCTAAGGTATTAAACATTGATACACCTTCAGTTTATGAGGCGTTTTAAACACTTCACATTTCTAAAGCTACCAGTTATTCAAATGTGTAACAAAGACACTTGTCTTAACATGCAACAAGTAGAGTTGTTAACCAGTGAACCTCTCAGTTAGGTGATTGTTGTTAGCCATAAGTATAGTCGGAAGGTTGTTGACGTCTTGAACGACCACTTATTGAATCTCTTCCAACACACATCAGTGACGGCAAAATTAAATATGCAATTTATGGTTCAACCATAATTTGTTTCCCTCTCCCAACTCCTTCCTTGTACTTCGATTGCCATATTACCACCACATGTAAAAGATAGATGGGTTGGTGAAGTTTTTCAATAAAATGATATGTAAATAAAGTGCAACTTTTGGTTTATGTTTTCATGTTTTAGATGAATGTAAATATTTTAATAGTTATCCAGTATTTTGCTTTAATCTAACACAAACTCTTGATTAGTCTCTTCTATTTGTCTTGTTCTACGATATTGATTAATGATTGATTAGTGGTAATAGTTTGATATAACTTAACAATTTTCTCCGAATAACAGAAAAGGGGTTAACACTTCCATGAATCTGAGAGAGAGAGAGAGAGAGAGAGAGAGAGAGAGAGGGATATTCAACAAAGAGTTTCTCTTACATTACAACAAGATATAAAACAACCTAAATATGATAATTAAAAGAGAAAAGAAAATGACTAAAAGAGATCAAGTATTTCAGAAATGGGAGTGTTGCATAGAGGACAGTTTCCTCTTTGAATCCAAAGCTCTCTGGAACACAACCTGCAGAACGTATGACCACAGGGAATAAACGCTGCTCCTTTGCTTCTTACCATACAAACGCAACAACTTATCTCCGCCGCTCCTCTCTCCTCTTCCTCGCCCTCTCCTCCTCCTCTTACCAAGCTCATTTGCCCTTCATTCTCATCCAATAACTCCATCAACGACATCCTCGCCGGCTGCATGTCTGTTATCACCACCGGCGGCGTTTCCTCTTCCCTAGCAGATAACGCTCTTTCCTCGGCCAACACCGCTCCCAACTGTAACCTCCCCTCCGCCGGTTGTGATTGTCCTCCTTCGTTTCTGGAGTTAGAGAGGAGAGAACCGAGCTGGTGGCTGTCGTTATCCCGGTTATGGATAGGAGTATTCAAAGTCGGGACAGGATTAGACGAGATCCAAACAGTGGCATTGCGTTTGAGACGGAGCTTTTCACGGAGAGACTTCCAAGCGGTCTTATCTCGGTGGTTATAGTCGTGTCGGTGCTCCCTCTGCATTACATCAAGAAGTGTCCGATTTGATTGGTTCCTCGACGGCAGAGGCTGTGGCGAGGTTCCGTTTCTATCAGCCATTAGAATATCTTCAAGAGTCAATCCCGGTAACGAGCTCCGGCCAGTCTCCATACAATCTAATAACGTCACTCTCAGCCTATCCCCACCGTCCATTTGCATCATCTTTTTACGGATTTTAGATAGTATGAACTGAAAAAGAAAAACAAGAAAATTCCAGTTAAAAAACAAAATCGAAGATTTTATCGGGAAAATCGAGGAGAGAATTAGACTTCCCTAACTCAGATATCTAGAAACTTGAAATCAGAGGCTAAAGAATCATTTTACTATTCTCAGCTTCAAAAGAAAACCATAGTTTCCCGAGAAAATTAACAAAGTTTCTTACAGTGAACAGATGAACACTTTGGCTTCTTCGTTTGTAGCAGAATCCCAAGTCCAAGAGCAGATCTGTAATAAATAGAATATACTTTTAAATTATTCTGGCAAAAAAAGAGAGAAGAGAGAGAAATTCCGATGCTTCTATTATTATTTTTTAAATTAGTGTCAGACAGCAATCATATTATTTCACAAAAGAATATAGTATAAATCTTCAAAATAGCTTTATTTCATAATATCATTGATAGCTTTGAAGTTGAACTCTTTACTTCTCGCTTTATCTTTATTGAAAGAAGGAGAGTAAGTGTGTCCAAGCACGAAGACCCCCAGGATTGGTGGTGTTGGTGTAACGGGTGAGCGTTATTTACTACTACTACTATATCATCAGGTTTTGAAATTACTTATTTACCCATCTATTTATGTGTCTTTATTGGTAATTCTTTTGATTTTTAGTGTTATTTCCTTCTGGTCCATAAGAGTATTTATTACAGCTTTTGTTCGCACACTACCGAAACTAACGATGGAGAGTCATTTGGTTGTCTGGAAATGGAAAATTTGTTAACCACATGACAATTGCATTTGATTCTTGTCGTTTTTTCAACTAACCTGTACTTCCACTGAAGTTAAAATCTTAGTTTTGGAGTCAACATTTCTATATGTTTACCTGATTTTTAATAGGATTGTACATTTGAACAAAAGATACAGATAAGATTCCAGAGTAAATAATTAGAATAAAAAAGCAATATTTAAAATATATCTAATAAAATAGGAGATGATATTTTGAGTAATTAGTTAGGATCAAAAACTTATTGTAGTTAAAATCATTATCTAAACATTCACTAATTTGGATAAAGATTGATTTAGTATAAGTATTTTGCTATAAGTTTAATTTTTTAAAAAAATTAAATTTTGAAATACTGAAATAAGTAATTCAGATTTAATTTTTATATTAGGTCCAATTCATATAAATCTAAGCAACTTCAAACGGATAATTATTTCATCAAAATGAATGTGAGACAATTTTGGTAGGCCTAAATTTTACCCACATAACATGTATAGTTTTGGAAATTTTGTTAATGTCTTCAATTATAGTAATTGTGGTATAAACCTAATATGCGTAGTACATTTATTATATGTTTTGTGAGTAGTTGTTGTTGGCCTTACACTTTGTATGTAAGAAGTTGGTGACCGGAAACCTTGTGTTAATCTAAACCAAAAGTTTTATGTGTTTGATCGTTATAGTCCAGCGGCTTGTGAAAGATGATCATTATAAGTTCGTAAATCATAAACCGCTACAAGTTAAACTCGAAGAGGAAACAACTGGTCTTGACTGGTCCAGTTTTACATTTGGCTTTCAGAGTTTTTAATATTAAATGAATAGTCACCAAACAATAGCTACCCCTAACAATTTCAGTTAGGCTTAACCATATTTACGGGCTAACTAATCCACCAATTAAATAGATATGATTCATATTTTATCAGTTATATTTTCGATATTTAGTTAGAGTTTTACTCTCCACAAAAACGGTTATTTATTAACAGACGATTGAAATTTGCGTTCCAAAAAAAAGAGTAACAAACAATAATGCATGTGCCTCGTTTGTTCAGAATATTAAAGGGCCCAACACACATTTGAAGACCATCATGTTGGATCAAGATTAATAGCCATAACATCATTCGTACCATGATTTTCGGGTTGATTACCACCATTATGAGAATTAAGATTCTTTAAAACAATATTCACCCATATTAACATATTTTCAACTGTATCTAACTTTACTCCATTTTGAAAGGAACAAAGTTATCATCAATTATATGTTGTGAAAACACAACTACTAAGGGCTAACCGGTGTAACCGCAATGGTTGTGGTTGTGGTTGCGGGTGTTTACATATATAGGTAGTTTTGGTTTTAAGCGTTATTAAGAGATTTATACGCCTAGTACTGCGGTTAGAAATTAGTGTTTTTGCGGAATACTTAACTGGTTAACTACCAAATGTAACATTGGTTAAATAATAAATTAATAATATTTATATTTTATATAATTATAAAATATTTAAAATCATAGTATTGTAATAAATATAAAATTATGTTCTAAAGTTATACTATTAAATTTTAAAAAGTCATAGAAAATATATTTTAAAAAAAAATTAATCATATAAATTAATTAACCGCCCCAACCGCAAATGCTAGATGGAATCAACTTTTGAATTCATGAGGTTTAAAGCGATTTATAGTGTTCTCTGTGATTGTTGCAAAACGCCAACAACCGCTATCAATCACAAAGCTGCGTTGTAGGTGGTAGCGAGAAAATAGTTATGCCCTAAAAGCATTGTTATCAGTAAAACCCTTCCAACTCTCTCAACTATTTAATATAAATATAAATAAGTTTTAATTTTAAATATAAAAAAATTTGATGGATGATAAAGGTGAAATCATTCTCCATGAGAGAAACTCCTTTGTTAATGTGAAGACAAGATTAGAAGCCAATGCCAATCGATGGCTATGGGCAATAGAAAGTATAGCTAGTCTCAGGATGACGAAGATTAACTTTGGAGTGGAGGCAACATATCTTTTGGGTGCAACCACTAGACCACTAGCTTGGCCATCCTTTAGGTGTATCTCATGTAAGATCTTAAGTGCTCTTCATCTCTTTGGTTTGTGGAAGCTGGAAAAACTTAAGCGAGATGTTAATTTACCGACAAAATCTCATTGTCTTACTCAATCATATGTGGCTAGAAATTACCCTTCCTGGTTGTCCTCATTTTTGGTTAAGGTGGCAGGTGGCTTTTCTTTTCTCTTTTTGGTGTATAGCTGATTTGTATTTGTATTATTTATCTTGGTTGTTTAGCCATGGAAGTTTATGAATGAAATGCAGATTAATGTTAAAGAAAAAGAACTACTCACACCATGAAAAATAAACATATGCTATGAACCAGATTGTGGATAGTCCATAACCGGACTGACCATAAATCTACTGCATAGACGTTTAATAAACCTAGACCATATAGGTTTAGGGTTTGGCGGCTAAGAAAACTTTTTCCATATTGGTTTTGAATATTTTCTCTTTTCTAGTTGCAATAGGATTTGTACTCTTTCCATTTACCTATATGACGGTCTTTTGTAATCTCTATATAAAGGGAACCCCTTATACTTTATGAAGAACACAATACAAAGCAATATACGAATTTCTCATTCTTTCTCTAAGTTTTACAACATATTATCAGCACAAATTGCTCTCTAAATCCCTAAGCTAAAAAGCGATCGACAAAAACCCTAATCCCCATCGTGAAACCTTTGATCGTGAAACTTTCATACCTTGCACTACAAGAAAACTCGGCATTTACTAGGAAATTTTACTAGGAAAACATTTCCTTGTAAATTTACTACGATTTTACTTCCGTTTTACGAGGGAAACGAGTATCCTCGTAAAGTCCTCGTAAACGTACGAGAAAACCATTTCCTCGTAAAGCCGTAGTAAACTTACGAGGAAACTACGTGGCAAAACAACATTTCCTCGTAAGTTCATAGCAATATTATTCCTCGTAAAGTCCTAGTACAACATTACTACAAAATTAGGAGGAAATTTTCTTTTACTTCAAATTAGCGAGGAACTGGCTAGAAAATATTTATTTTAAATCTAAAATATGTTTTGTACCTACTTTTCCTCGCAGTTTCCTAGTAAATATTCAGATTCAGATCCAAAAATTTCTATAAATACCACCATTTGTGATTCATTTCAAACACACCAAAAAAATCAGCTTTAAGCTTGATCAAAGAAAAAAAATGTCCGGTCCGGGAAATATTTTCGAGTTGCAGAAGTGGATGTATTCACAAAGAGATAATAACATGAGAGTGACGAAAGAATTTCTCGAAGGGTTGGAGACGTTTATGCATCAAGCAGATTCTACACCACTCACGCAGGAAAGTGGTAAGATGTTCTGTCCTTGTCGGAAATGCTGCAATACAAAATTAGGCCCTCGTAAAAATGTTTGGAAGCATTTAATAAATAGAGGTTTCATGCCATATTATTATATTTGGTATCAACATGGAGAAGATGCTAGTTGTAGGAATGAAGCTAGCAATAGTAGCGATTTTCAGGTTGAACCGGTTAATTATTTGCTTAATGAAAATATCTATCATCACCAGGAGGAACAAATGGTAGATTGTGATAGGGTTCATGATATGGTAGGTGATGCATTTGTAACTCATGATGATGATGAAGTTGAAGAACCTAACTTAGATGCAAAAAAGTTTTATGAAATGTTAGAAGCTGCGAATGAGCCAATTTACAGTGGTTGTAGAGAAGGTCTGTCTAAATTGTCGTTGGCTGCTAGAATGATGAGTATTAAAACCGATCACAATCTACCTGAAAATTGTATGGATGCATGGGTAGACTTGTTTAAAGAGTATTTTTCAGAAGACAATGTGTATGCTGAATCTTATTATGGGATTCAGAAATTGGTATATAGTCTTGGGTTGCCCTCGGAGATGATAGACGTTTGCATCGACAACTACATGATTTAGTGGGGGAGATGATGAGAAGTTAGAAGAATGTTGATTTTGTAAGAACCCACGATTCAAACTGCAAGGTCGAGGGCGTAATAGGGTACCATACCAAAGGATGTGGTACCTACCAATCACAGAAAAATTGAAAAGATTATACCAATCTGAGGAGACTGCTGGAGGGATGAGATGGCACGCCGAACATACTCAGACGGATGGAGAGATGACTCATCCATCAGATGCAAGAGCTTGGAAACATTTTAACAATGTACATCCACATTTCGCTAACAATAGCCGGAATGTGTATCTTGGATTATGCATTGATGGATTTAGTCCATTTGAAATGTCAGGGAGATAATATTCATTGTGGCCAGTGTTTCTTACATCGTACAACCTGCCACCGGAGATGTGCATGCGACGAGAGTTTCTATTCTTGACTATATTAATACCTGGTCCAAAGCATCCCAAAAGATCTCTCGACGTTTTTCTACAGTCACTGATAAAAGAGTTAAAAGATTTGTGGTCAACAGGGGTGATGACATATGTTTGTTCAACGAAAGTAAATTTTACGCTGCGATTGATGCTTTTTTGGACCATAAGTGATTTTCCTGCATATGGGATGTTGTCTGGATGGACTACACATGGGAGATTAGCTTGTCCATATTGTAATAGAATGATAGATGCATTTCAGTTGAAGAATTGTAGGAAGACTACTTGGTTTGGTTCGATTGTCACCGTCGATTTCTTTTCGTTTACCACCCATACCAAAGAAACAAGACTTTGTTCAGGCACAAAAGGGTTGTCAGAGACACTCCTCCTCCATACTTAACTGGAGAACAAATCGAAGCGTAAATAGATTACTACGGTGCTCTAGAAACAACTCCTCTTGGTGGGAATTGGCATGTTCCCAGTAATATGCCCGATTCTTATGGTGTGCAGCACAATTGGCACAAAAATAGTATATTTTGGGAATTATCATATTGGAAAGATCTTCTTTTGCGCCACAACCTCGATGTGATGTACATTGAGAAGAAATTTTTGAGAACATCGTGAACACTATATTGAATGTCTTAGGGAAGACGAAAGACAATGTAAAATCGAGTTTGGACTTACCCGATATCTGCTCAAGGAGTGAGCTACATATAAAAAGCAATGGGCAAGTTCCAGTTCCGATATTCAGACTGTCATCAGAAAAAAGTCTGCGTTGTTCAACTGGGTGGCTTCAGAAGTGAAGTTCCCTGATGGGTATGTTTCAAATCTCTCAAGATGTGTTGAGAAAAGGTAACAATTCTCCGAGATGAAGAGCCATGATTGTCTGTCTTTATGCAGCGACTACTTCCCTTTGCATTTGCGGAGCTACTATCTATAAAAGTACATGAAACACTTTCAGGTAATTAATATAAATGATGCAAACATTAATTTATTTCTTTATATATATATATATATATATATATATATATATGAATATACTAATGTGTTTAATTTTTGTTTCTGTAATATATAAGGAATTGAAACATTTTAGGGATCTGAGCACCCACACTCTTAAACATGAAAACATCCCCATCTTAATGTGCAACTTGGAGAAACTATTTCTGCCTTCTTTTTTTGACGTCATGGAACACCTAGTTGTCCACCTCCCGTATGAGGCATTAATTCGTGGACTTGTGCATTATGGATTGATGTATCAATATAAAAGGGCCATGAAAACTTTGAAAGGAAAATCCAAAAACCTAGCAAAAGTTGAAGGTTTTATTGTTGCGGGAAGTTTGACGGAAGAAACATCACATTTCACATCGTACTACTTTGCACCGAAAGTACGTACAAGGAAACGAGTTCCAAGAATATATGATGATGGTGGTGTCGTGCTGACATATATGGAAGAAGATGTTCCAGACATCTTTTGTCAAATTGGGCGATTAGGTGGGAAATTGAAAGAGGTTTGGTGGTCGAGTGATGAAGACGTCCATAGTGCACACCTTTATATTCTTCTCAACTGTGAGCATCCATTGATTGGTTATTTTGAAAGTTAAACATATAAACATACACACTTCTGTATATATATATATATATATATATATATATATTCAATTGATTAAAAAACATAACATAATTTTACAGCCAATTTGTGGCTCAAGTCGAAGAAGCAATACCTGGTATATCGACAACTGAGTTAGACAAAAGGAAAGATCAACACTTTATCAAGTGGTTGAGGAAACAAATATTTATTATAACTTAAATTTTATGCACATATTACCACAAAGTAAGTTTAATGTGTAGTTCTATTACTTTTTTTTGCAGGTTGATTATGATGATCCTGAGTATTCCGCATGGTTTAGGGAATTACTTCAAGGTCCAGTTGCAAAGGTCACTACATCATCGATATATTTCACCCGAGACTATACTTTTCATACCTATGACTATGGTAGACACCAGGCGACAAGTAATTATGGAATATGTGTGAAAGGCGAAACAAATTTCTACGGGATATTGCAGGAGATTTATGAAGTTCAATTCCCAGGAATGAGTCTGAAATGCGTTATCTTCAATTGTGAGTGGTACTTCCCCGTCGTCAACAGAAGTGTTCGGATTAACAAGAACGGTGTAGTTGATGTCAATGGTGGATGAAGGTACAATAAATTATTATTTTGACATACATGTTCTGAGTACTAATTTTTACGTTGTCTTTATTTTTGCAGGTACAACAAATTTGAGCCTTTCATATTAACTTCCCAAGCAGATCAAGTTTGCTTCATTCCATACCCTCGGATTACTACCTCGGGAATAAACTAGTTAGCTGTTATCAAAGTTACACCTCGAGGACGAATAATCGTTGGAGAAGAACCACCATTACAAGAAGAAAATACCAATGAAATCGAGGAACCTGAAGCAGAAATTGATGACATCCTACTCATTGATCCGCATAATCGTGAATACGAAGATGTACCTGATCACTCAACGGACGACGGTGTTGAGGACGAGTTTTACGAAAATGATGATGTTTCTACAGATTCTGAGAATGTATCCGAATGAATTATGTATATTTTATAAGTTTGTTTAATCACAAAAACGAATTTGAATTATGTATGTTTTAAGTTTGTTTAATCACAAAAACGAATTTAAATTATGTATGTTTTAAATTTGTTTAATCACAAAAATGAATTTGAATTTGGGGTTTAGGTGTCGAAGAGGTTTGGAGTTTGGTTGTAGAAGATGTTATAAGTTAAGGAAGTTGTGGTTGGGGTTTGGGGTTTCAAGTTTAGGGATTTACAAACCATTTCCTCGTATAACCCTAGTAAAAGAAAACACGGGACTCGCTTATTCCTCGTAAGGTCCTAGTATGATTTTCCTCGTAAATTCCTAGTAACGTCCTAGTATGATTTACTAGGACTTTACGAGGAAACCTAAACGCGAGACTCGCTGTTTCCTCGTAAAGTCCTCGTAAAGGGAAACGTGGGACTCGCTATTTCCTCGTAAGCTTACTAGGACCTTACGAGGAAACTAAATTCCTTATATAAACTCGAGTCATCCGAGTTCTCTCATTTGTAGCAATCTTCTCTCAAATTCCTCTTAAGGTACTCTCTAAGTCCTAGTTAAGTGATTAGATTAGGGAATTTAGATTATGTGGTTAGTTTAGGGAATTTAGATTAGGTGGTTAGTTTAGGAAATTTAGATTAAGTTGGTTTACTTTTTAACTATTTTTTTAAATGATACGGAAATTAATGTGTATTTTTTAAAAAAAAAAATTAGATGCCTACACAGGACAAGGTTGCTAGGGCGGCTGAGAGGCCGTCTCATCAGGGGAGTCATTACGGAGATCTTTTCGGTCGTGAGCTTGGCGGATCATCTTCTTCAGCTCCCGGTTCTTCGATTCCGGATGGCGGAGGTATTCCCGAGACTCAGTTCCCACCTCCTCCTCCACCTCCTCCTCCTCCTCCACCACCTCCTCCTCCACCTGCCGCCGGGGTTCATCCCGATTTGGAGGTGCCGCCAACCGCTCCATTTGCGGTGTACACGGTCGAGGACATTATGGCAGCTCCATGCACAGAAGGGCTACCTGAGTTAAATCCTCTCCGACGGGACGACCACAACATATTTTGGTATGTTTCATTTTTTAAAATTATTTTTTAATTTATTTTTTAATTAACCAAAAATTAACAAATTTAATTAATATTTTTATTTTGTTTTTTGTTCAAGTTTAATGTTGACGGGTGTGTCGCTCAGAGCGTCACCGATTGTATCAAAGGATACTTTCCCGATCCAGTTCCAAACTGGAAAATGACGGCCAACCACACCAAAAAGACATAGTTCAAAACGTTCTCCGTAAGTCATTTATTTTTTAATTATTTATAAATTTTAATATTATTAAACTAACTAATTTAATATTTTCTTGTTACATCAAAAATATCGTTGGTCCATAGGGATTCACCAGCGGGTGAAGAAGGAGTTTGAGGCGAAGGCAAAAGCGCGATTGCTCGATATGGTCTACAACTGGAAGAGCAATTTTCAAGTGGATTTATAAATTTAATACAGTTTATATCACATTGACGGTGTGGGATGGCCTCATCATTTATTGGGGGTTCCCGGACTCGATCAGAACCTCCAACACAAACTCCAAGAACCGCATGACAAGAGACGAGCATGGCAACACCAAGATGCTTCACACCGGGGGGTCGAAAACCTCACGCGAGAATCCGTCTAGACACGGTAATTAAATTAATAATTTAGTGATTAATTAATATTTTTAATCTATTTCTATATTTTTAATCCGTCTAGACATGAGTTCTTCCATCTCTGAACGAGCTTTACGAGAGGACCCACAGGAACAAGGCTGGACATTTTGTAGATCCTAGATCCGAGCGGATCTACAACGAGGTTGTTGCTCGGGTTGACCACCGCCAGACCCAGCTGACTCAGCAGTCTGGGACACCCGTCATATTATCCACTCCTGAAGTGGATAATATTTACGAGGAGGTAAATAATTTGTTTTTCTATTAATTTTTATTATTTATTTAATTTTATTTTTAACGTTATTAATCAATCTTTTTATGTAAAGGTCGCCCCTATGAAAAAAGGACGTATCGTCGGGATTGGTTCCATTAACGATGTCTCCACAGCGACATCGTCTTATGCTCAGGAACAACACGATGTCACTGCTCAGCTGCGCTCGGAGTTGCAGGCGACGCAATCTCATGTGAGTTCTCTCTCCGAAATCCTAGACATTTTGGCGGTCGGAAACCCGCAAGTGACGAAGATGTTGCGTGTCAGACGGGAAAACGGAGGGCTTCCAACCCAACATCATCCACCGTCACAGTCACAATCGTCGATGACCAACATGGACGAGGAGAAATTCCGGGATGACGACTTCGTTCGTCAATTTAACAACCAGCATCCGTAGTTTAGTTTTTTTTTTCTTTTTATTTGTATATTATGAATTTAAAACATATTTAGTTATATATAAAATATTTTGTTATTTATTTATTTATTTATAATTTGGATTCTTTTATTTTTTAGAAATATATTATTTATATTTATTTTAATTACTATTCTTTAATAGGGAAAAAACATTTCGAGGTAAATTACTCGTAAACGTTTCGAAGTAATGTCCTCGTAAAACTTCGAAGTAAATGCCTCGTAAACATTTCGAAGTAAGGTCCTCGTAAAATTTCGAAGTAAATTCCTCGTAAAGCATTACGATGCACTTACGAGGAAATATATTACTACGACTTTACGAGGAAGACTTACGAGGACTTTACGAGGAAAATATAATCCACGCGTTTACGACGAAAAGTTTCCTCGTAAATTAACTAGGAAATTACGAGGAAAAAGGCTTTACGATGAATGATTCACGACGAAGCGCATTTCCTCGTAATTTCCTAGTAATGGGTCCTTTACTAGGAAATTACGAGGCAAGGCCGTCCTAGTAAAACTTGTGTTTTCTTGTAGTGTTGATCCGAATGCAACCTTCAAACAATCAAGCTTGCTCTACTAGTCGATCTTAATCCTTGTTCCAGTTCGTGATCCAAGTACATACTTTCTCTCATTGGTGGTCCATTCAACCAATCAGAGGTTAAGGTAAACATTAAGAACCCTAATATCTTAAACCCCTAATTGAAAATACTAATCATTGAATTGAAACCCTAAAATCTTATTAATTCGATTAATTGTTTTGAGAACTTAGAAAGTATGCTAGGTTGATTGGTTAGCTAGATTGATTGCTTTGAGGATGTTTGCTAAAACCTAATCGATTACTAAAACCATAAAACCCTAATCGCATTATGAAAAACTAATATTAAACATGTCCGATTTTATTGATTGATCTAATTGTTTATGAGGTTAGGATCGATGGCTAGGTTGATAGTTTTTGCATGATTATGTCTTGTTTTTATAAACTAGTCTTAACCGTATGATCTTACTAGAACCGGTATGCTAAGGTTGCAAAATACATGCTTGGAATCCGATAGATTGTCTTTGCATGATCCATTTGTTTTTTCTAGATTGAGGTTATATGGTCCGATTTTTATGTGCATATAGATCTCGAATGCTAGGTTTGCTAAACTCATACCTGAAACTGACTAATTAATTGCTAAACCCTGATTGAATGTTTTAACATTGAAACCGCATATGATCCTTTCACATATGGAATCCGTTTTGCTAGTCTTGATAAACCATAATCTTATGAGCACATTGAATCCATGTTGCTAAGTCTTGAACTTGATTGACTGATAACCCTTATTGAATGTTTCCTGAGAGTTAAGATTGTATGTTAGATTGATTGATCCGTTTTTGATCTAACCTTAATGTTAAAACCTTAATCGTAAGTTTAAACCCTAATTGAATCTAAATTGCTCATACTTGAAATTGATTAAATATGGCCACATGATTGCTACATGATCCACTCCTGTACATAGATCATGATTGCTAGGAATGTTGGATCATCTCATATGGCTGTGTGGCTTGTTAGCATTATACCATCTTGGCCGCATAAACACATATATAGACATTAATCTTTAGGATTGTCTTTTTTGATCTATATGACTTGGATTGTCTTGTTTGGTCATTAAACTTAAGCATTCGTATAACCTATTGAACATATAGACATTGATCTTTAGGATTGTCTTACATATCCGTATAAACTGATTGCTTCATGGCCACATATAGAAATTAACTATTAGAAAAGTCTTATCTCGTTTGGCCATGTGATTTATTTGATAAGCATGGCTTGATTACTTGTTTACATTACTATCCATATGACTTGTGATATCTTGTTTGGTCGAGAGACAAACCTGATAAAACTGTATGGAACCTTGAAACCCCAACTTGGTCAAATTATTGATTGAAAGTTTTAAGATCGAATTCGACCACCTTGCTTTAACATTCGACCACCTAGCATGATGATCTGATTGATAGTTTCTTTGATTGAGGTTATATGTACATATAGATCACGTTTGATAGGCTTGCATGAACATATAGAAATCACTTGTTATGATTGCTTTGGTCGAATGACTTGATTACATTGTCGTATAAACCCTAGACCTAAAGTTTAAGAACATATAATTTCAGATGTCAAAAATCAACAGCTTGGATTTTGCTACCCTAAATCTCTTTGGTGATAATTACTTGCAATGGGCGTTGGATACTAAGATTATTCTAAAATTAAAAGAACTTGGTGAATGTATCACAGAAGGTAATGCCAATGAGAAAGATAGATACATGGCAATATTAATTATTCGTCATCATCTTGCTGAGAGTCTCAAAGATCAGTATCTGACTATTGAGAATCCTCTAGACCTTTGGAAAGAGATAAAAACGAGATATGATCACCAAAAAACGGTGTTATTACCAAAGGCTTTATTTGATTGGAGGAATCTCAGAATCCAGGACTACAAGTCTGTGACGAGTATAACTCAGCCCTATTTAAGATTGTTTCTTTAATGAAACTGTGTGGTGAAGTTATAACAGTTAATGATATGTTGGAAAATATATTTTCCACTTTCCACATAAGTAATGTGTTGCTACAACCACAATATCGTGAAAAAGGATTTAAGACTTATGCAGTTCTGATATCTTGCTTATTGCTAGCCGAGCAAAACAATGAGCTATTGATGAAAAACAGTGAATTGAGACCTCCTGGATCAACCCCATTACCAGAAACCAATAAGGCCACAAAAGAAAAGAAAGAAACCAAGGAAAGTAACAATGTCCAAAATAGACCACACGACCATAGCTGTAGTAGATGGAATGGTCGTGGTCGAGGCCACTACAATTTATATGGTCGAGGTAACTACTTGGACCGTGGGAACCACTATAATTATGGTTGTGGACCCAATTTGGGCCATGGTCGAGGGCTAGGAGGTCGTAGTATCTCCTTTAAACCACAACACTCAACCAAATCAGTGTGCCATAGATGTGAAATGAGTAATCATTGGGCTAAAAATTGTAGGACTCCCAAACATCTAGTTGACCTCTACCAAGAGATTATGAAAGGGAAGAATCCTGAAGCCCATTTGGTCAAAGATGGCGATAGTGACTTTGACCATGATCAAGATGATCTTATGGATTATGAAACATCAGATTGTCTAAAAGAATAGTTGATTTCGACATACTATTTTTGTGCTTTGATTTGCTTTATGTTTTTCTTTGTCTTTATGATTTCTTTGAGTTTACTTTATTGCCATGTCTGATTTTACTTTATCAGATGAAGCACCAATATAAGCACACATTACGGGTATATCCAGCCTAATTTAGGGCCATAGTGAGGCAGTATATTATTACCTAAAGGTCACGCATCTAGAGATATCTGATGCTTTATATTTACCCAGAGAAGCCCATTAAGTTACTAAGATATACGAATGAATGGTTTCCAAATAGAAACAATGGCCGAAGGAAACAAAGAGTTCCTTCAGACATAGAAATACGCCCAAGGCCAAAAGAAAGTGGTCGAGACTATACCTGCATTCTCTACTGGTGTTTACTATGACAAGATCAATATGATAGAGGCTCAATGCCAAAGTGAACAAAAGGTTTATTGATAATTTCACTTTATGGCATGAATGACTTTGCCATCCCGGTCCATACATGATGCGTAAATTGATAAGTAATACAAAAGGGCACACATTGAAAGAATGAAGAGTTATCCTGAAGAATCTCACGTGTGTAGCATGTACACAAAGAAAACTCATTAGGCCATCACCAGTAAAACGGCTAAAAGCCCATTTTCAGATTTTCCTTTAAAGACTATACGTCTAAAATATGCTGGTGAATCCATGTCCCAAGCGTTTAATGATTATAGTATGTCCATGGGGGCAAGTTTGGAACATAAGTGTGGTGCATGTCCATACATAAACGGCTTGGCCGAATCTTTTATTAAACGCATTACTAAATCATTACTCATGAGGTCAAAACTCCCAGTCTAAGCTTGGGGACATGTAGTTTTGCATTCAGCAGAGTTGTTACGCATCATGCCATCTAGTGAGCGTAGATACTCCCCATATCAATTAAATCACGGGTAATGAGCCAGACATATTCCATCTAAAGAAAATTTGATGTGCCAATTGCTCCACCACAGAGAACTAAAATGGGACCTCAAAGGAGGATGAAGGTATATGTTGGATATGAATCTCCCACGATTATTAAGTACCTAGAGCCGACCATGGGTGATCTATTTAAGGCTAGGTACACAGATTGTCATAAATCTGACTATCCAACATAAAAGGGAGAAAATAATAAGTTGGTAAAAGAAAAAGAATGGAATCAAAGATCATTGTCTTGGCAAGATCTTCGGACTAAAGAATGTGATTAGACGTCCAAAAGATTATACATTTACAAAAGCTAGCTAATCTATTGCCAGACTCATTTGCTGACCCAAAGAAATTGACTAAGTCATATATACTAGCTTGTAATGCACCAATACATATTGAAGTCCAAGCGGGACATAATCAAATTGCTACAAGAGTCTAGACAACATTTGAAACGTGGTAGACCAATAGGTTCCAAAGATAAGAATCCTCAGAAACAAAAAGAAGGCGCATAAAATGAAAACAAATCTAAGGTCGAGGAAACCACAAACATGGACATACAACCGTCCGACTCTAAGGTACCAAATACTGAGGCTTGGGATGCCGAGCTTTAGGGTACTAATGGTCATGATAATAATGAGATTGTAATCGATTATATCATGTCTGGAATACATTGGAACAGAAAAAGATGTCGACATAGATGATTTATTTGCATACAAGGTAGCACTTGTACTTATGGATATAAACAAGGATCATGAACCCATGTCAATAATAGAGTGCACTCGTAGATCAGATTGGCTTAAGTGAAAAGAAGCTATAGACATGGAGGTAAACTCTTTTAGGAAGAGAAATGTATTTGGTCCAATAAATAAGGACACCTTATAATGTTAAACTAGTGGATATAAATGAGTCTTTGTGAGGGAAAGAAATCGTGAGATATAAAGCCCATATTGTTGCACAAGTACTCTCACAAGAGACCAGGAATAGATTATGAGGAAACATACTCCCATGTGGTGGATGCTACTACATTTCGATTTTTAATAAGTCTGGCCATAAGAGAGAAATTAGATTTTCAGCTAATGGATGTAGTAACTGCATATTTATATAGTCCACTGGGTAATGAGATATATATGAAAGTACCAGAAGGTATTGAGCTCAAAGATAAGAAAAGGTTCTCAAAGAACATCATTGTATAAGCTAAACAAAACTATTTATGGACTGAAACAAAGCGGTCACATGTGGTACAATAGGCTAAGTAAATACTTAGTAAGAGAGAAATATAAGAATGACCCAATCAGTTCATGTATTTTCATAAAAGAAATTCGACAACTTAGTTTTATTTTATACTGACCAGCCCAAATAGGGGTTAATTTGTTTTGTTGATGCATGTTATCTATTAGATCTTAGACAGATTAAGCAATATATTAGCAATCCATGAAACAAATCATCGCAACAACATCAGCCAAAATTTGTGTGTGTGTTTGGTTGAGAGTATGGGATGGTCGACAGGATGACCAATCACATCCGCTCAGAGTATAAGATGGTCGACGACAAAGAAACACATTTGTATGGACTGTGGGATGTTTGTGGGCGTAGAAGGGCCAGCCATCATGTGCAAGTTACAAAAGGCTAAAGAGGTCCGAGTGATACAAGTTAGTTCAAGGCACTCCAACATCAACATTCAAGAAGTTAATACATCAAATTGGAATGCATAGGCTTAAAGATCTTTAGTGAAGTCCATATCATGGGGAGTAATGTGTATTGTACTCTTTTTCCTTCACCATCGTTTTGTCCCAATTGAGTTTTTCAAGTAAAGGTTTTAATGAGGCAACATTAAGCACATTACAAGCTCTATACGGTTATGGCATCCAAGAAGGAGTGTTATGAACCAGATTGTGGATGGTCAATAACCAGACCGACCATAAACCTACGACACAGAGGATTACTAAACCTAAACCATATAGGTTTAGGGTTATGCGGCTAGGGAAACCTTTTCCATATTGGTTTTGATTTTTTTTCCTAGTTGCAATAGGATTTATACTCTTTCCATTACCTATATGACGGTCTTTTGTAATCCCTATATAAAAGGAACCTCTTGTATTTTATGAAGAACACAATACAAAGTAATATACAAATTCCCCGTTCTTTTTCTAAGTTTTACAACAACATAAACTTTTTAATGCTTTTTTCAGGTTCTCAGACTAGAAATGATATCTTTTCTCTTTTTTCCTTGTTTTTAGAATTTATATTAGAAAGAAATATATGTCATTGTTGATGATTCTCTACAAATCACATATTTATTAGAATTGGAATAACTCCAATATCAAAATTTCAAGGTATTTAGGTCCAACTCCCTCAAGTCTATATTTAAATACTCTAAAATAGGTTTTGAATATTCATTTAAACATTAATATATTCGATGATATCCAAATTCATAATTTTCTCAAAATACATTAAATATTTAAATAATAGTAAACTAAAAGTTATATATAACAACATACTAAAATTAATATAATATTAGAAAATTAAATATTAGAAAACAATAAAAAAATCATAATATAATTTTAGTACTTTTGATTTTTTAATAAAATAAAATACATATTAATATATTTATAAGTCAGGATCCAAATCTTACCCTTTGGAAATATGAATTCCAAGAATAAATTTACAACATATTTCAATTTGGATACCAGAGTTTGGATAAAAAGTTCACAAGTACTCATTAGTAAAGACTAAAGATGATCTAAAGAGGATTCAACATATACACTTTGTTTATCAAATAATATTTTGTGACTAATTGTTTATTTTTATTATAAAAAGATACAACCAACTATCAAATAATATAAATATGAGTAAGAAGTCATATTTAATAAATATTCAACTTAAATATATAGAAATATCAATATATATATATATATTATGTTTAAATTAAACTATATATTATCTAAAAATACATAAATATACCAATTTAAAGATTTGCATTGAATAAGTATTGAAAACTTAATATTTTAATTTTGAACTTTGCATTGACTTTTTAAGAATGATTATGAATTATTATAAATATTAAATGTTCCACATTGAAATTATTATAAAATATTAAATTTTCCACATTCAAAATTATGTTATCAATGATTTAAATTTTTCTTTTATAAAAATATAAAATGATGATAAAACATATGAGTGTGAATTGCCAAATTAAAAATATACTATATATATATATATATCTATGTTAATGTCATTTGAAATTAATTATATATCACATAAAATATATATAATATTGATTGTTTGGATTTACTTATATAAAGTGATTGGAAATAAACAAGAACCATTGTTTTGATTTATGTGTTTGCGCTAATTTAATTATATATATAATAGTTATTAATTTCTCAATGATTAAATACATATTTATTATAATATAATATGTAAAATAACACAAAAATTAGGTTCAAGTAAAATAAGTTGTATATATATAATGTTCATCCCACACAATGCGCGAATCTTAACATAGTATACATTATAGACGAATGTGGTTGAGACGGTTAAGATAAACAAGAAGACATGTGGAAAGAGAAATTGTGGATAAATGATATGCGGATATGAAATCAAGTTACGAGATTAGATTCAAAAACTTCTTTTATGTTTGAACTGGATAATAGTTTTCTGAAGCATGACACTACAAAATAAGTTAGTCATTTTTAAATATGTATTTAAGAAAGATGAAAGATAAATAAGCATAAATAAATAAGTAATATAATTGTTCTCAGGGGTGGATCCACGTGTGTAGTTGTGGGGTCAGATGACACCTCAAAAATAAATTCCTTTAATTATTAGTACAGTTAATTTTGATATCTTGAACCCACAAAAAGCAATGTGATGTATAATTTATTTTCTTTATTCGTTTAGATCCCACAAAGCAAAAGTCACTAAAGTTTGACAATGGGCCATGAACTAGAAAACAAAATCTTTTTAATTTTGCGGTCTTTATTAAAAATATCATGTTTAACCTTTTTTTAACTGATTCTAAAATAATTCTTTTTTCTATTGTCTCTTCAACTTCCTTCTTCTTCAAATCCATCGTGCATTTCAAACTGATATGTAAGTTTAGATTTTCATATTTTACAGTTCGACTTTTATATTATTGTCTTTTAGTAATATATATCAGTTAATAATTAGCTTAATACATAATTGTTAATATGAAAAAAACTCAACTGAACTTTTATTTTTGTTCTTTAGATTATAATAATGATTCATGGATTTTGACATGTAGATTTATATATTCATAAATTTTCTTTTTGTTCTTTGGTTTACATTATACATATTTTTGTTATTAATACGTTCTTTTCAGCTGAACCAATGATTTTTTTTTTGAATTTGAAAAGAAAAGAACCATCCTCATCTTCTCACTGTGATTTAGATGATTTACCATGGGATTCTGCTGATCGAAAAAAATATCTGAATATCTTTCAAATCAAAGAGATGAGATAGTTCGTAGATATTTGATAAGAGGTCCTTACTAACCTCATGGTCATATCTTTAAACAAAAATCGATATGAGGTTTAATGAAGCGATTTAACACTGAGTGGTTTGATAAATATGGCAATTAGTTATAGTATAATGTTAAGAAAGATGTTGTGTATTGTCTAAGTTGTTACTTGTTTAGAGATACTAATGACAAAGGTGAAAAAACTTATGCATGGATTAACAAATGTTTTTTTAGTGGGAATAAGTTTGGTAGACTTAAAAAACATGTGGGATAAATTAATAGCTTTCATAATAACGAAGTTATCAAATGTGAATTTAATGAGAAAAACTAGTTTACTAAGCATGCTTTACATAAGCATAATGATATTACCAAGAATGAACATTGAATTTGGTTAAATGCTTCAATCGAAATTTTCAAATATTTGTTGTGACAAGGTCTTCCTTTTCGTGGCATGATGAGTCAAACATCTGCCAATAGAGGAAATATTATGGAGCTTCTGAATACACTGCTGAACATAATGACTTTGTGAGTAAGGTTGTCTTACAAAATGCTCCTAAAAATAATCATATGGTGTCTTCAAAGATCTAGAAAGACATTCTGCATTGCTTTGTAGAAAAAGTAATAAAATCTATTATTGAAGAAGTTTATCATGATGTCTTTGGGCTGTTGGTTGATGAATCTTCTGATGTTTCTGACAAAAAATATATGGCAGTAGTATTTCGTTTGTTGATAAAGGTGGGATAGTCAAAGAAAGATTCATTAGCATTACACATGTGGCTCAGACATCTTCAGCATATCTGAAACTTGCTATTGTTTGTTTGTTAAACTTGGGTTGAGCATAAAAAAGATGAGAGGACAAGGTTACAACGGAGCAAGTAATATGAAATGTGAATACAATGGACTAAGGTCACTGATTTAAGGGAAAACACATTAGCTTATTATATCCATTATTTTGTTCATCACTGGTTGTTGTGGTTGCTGGAAAAAAAGCATTTTGAGGTTAGAAGATTATTTGATATGATTTCTCTATTGTTGAACGTGGTTGGAGCTTCATGTAAAAAGAAATGTAGGATACGAAAAGATCACAGAAAAATGATTGAGGAAGATATTATTGATGGTGAAATCAGTACATGAAAAAGGTTGAATCAAGAGGTTGTTATTTAGAAAAAACGGGCAGACACGTTGGGGTTCTCCCTTCAGAACTTTGTTGTGTTTGATAGAGTTATTTTCTCATATCATCAATGTGCTTAAGCATATTGAGACCGATGGCACATAAGATGCAAAAACATGTCAAGCATACGGTCTCCTTGTATACTTCTAGATCTTCGATTATGTGTTTTCTCTACAATGATGGTTCACCTTTTAGGAGTAGTTTATCTAAGGCTTTGCAACAAAGGGATCAAAATATTCTAAATGCTAAGTCATTAGTGAAATCAACGAAAAGAAAACTCCAAGACTTTAAGGATAATGGGTGACATTCTTTGATGGATAGGGTTTTTGCTTCTTCTTTTTTGAGAAGTATGACATTGAGAAGGTTGACATGGAAGAGGACTTTATTCACCCAATTAAACTATGGAAAAACATGAGTACAAAACATGCATCACTACAAGGTCAATTGTTTATATGATGTTTTTAATTTGCAACTTCAGGAGTTTAATAATCGTTTTACTGAGGTAAACACCGAGTTTCTTCTTTATTTTCTATTGGTTTATTTTTTGAGTTTGATCATTCAAAGCTGATGAATTTATCCAAGTTCTATTCATACGACTTTAGTACTACAAAGTGCATATCTCTTGAGTAGCAGTTATATATATACATCGACAATGTTCGAAGTGATGAAAGATTTAGTCATTTGAAGAGTCTAGGAGATCTTGCTCGTATGCTCGTGGATGGACATAAACATATATCACATCCTTTGGTTTGTAGGCTTTTGAAGTCAGCCTTAATTTTGCATGTCGCAAATACAAATGCTGAAAGATGTTTTTCACCAGCGAAGATAATGAAGATTGATCGACAAAATTGGATTGACGGTCAATTTCTTAATGTCTGTTTAGTTTGTTATATCGAAAATATATATTTGAAACTGTTACTAATGAAACCGCAATGAAAAAATCAAGATATGAAAGATCGTAGAATTCTTTTGTATAATGCTTTTGTATAATGATTTATCAAACATTTTTATTAACTTTGCACTCACTAAAAATAATTCATGGGTTCGTCCTTGATTGTTTTCTTTAGAGTTTTATACTTAGTTAGAGATAAAATAGTTAAAACATTCATAAAAAGTGTGCATGTCACAAGCATAATATGCCTTATGTTGTGACTAAAAAAAATGTATGTTTCTATGTAAGATTTTCAAAACATATAGTAATGTATTAAAACAATGAATCCACAAAATATAAAACTAAAATATAATGTTATTGGTTCAAAATACTTTTTAGACAAGATAATAGCCGATTAATTTAATATGATTGTATGCTTAACATTTGATTTAACATGATTGTCAATCTAAACACTATTCTAGTCCAAATCGATTTGAACTTAAGTTTATAGTCAATGTAGCTTCTTTGAAAGAAAAAATAAGTGGGAAATGAAGTTAGTACAATAACAAAATTAATTTATAAACAGACACAAGAAAGTTGTTCATGTTAAACAATGTTTTCCCATAAAATACATTTTTTGGGGAAAAACGGCTAATTAATACTTCAACTAGAGTCATATTACCTAATCATTACCCAAACTATTTCACTATACGTATTTGTACCTGATTTAATCTTTCACTGTGTTGGAAATCGGTAATATTTATATGTGATATGCTGACGTTGAAGAAACGACGTCGTTAAATTCAGTGAAAATGCACTTATCAAGGATCAAACAAGGATCTCTCTTAAGTAAACAATACATCACTAACCACTTGTGCTAGTATAGAAACCTCATTTATATTACCTATTAAATTGGCGATTATCTTCCTCTTTTTTTTCATCAACACCAACAAATGAAACAACCTAAACAAATCTCGAATTTCAAATAATAATTTATTTTATAGATAAAAATAATTTATTTTATATATAATATATATTTAAATATTTATTTTCTAATATTGTGTCAAAATTTTTATATTTATCTTTTGAATTACTTATTATTGTTAAAAGTGTGTTACATTCTTGTATTTATTAGTTAGCTGGGGTAACACAAATTTTAATAGTATTGAATATTTTAATATTTTAAAATAATTTATTATTATTTTTAATTTCATGTTCTTAATAATCTGATCATTTTCTATTTTTTTCTAATAATATATGTTTATCTAAATGTTTTATCATTTAAAAAAGAAAGAGTAATAAATTAAACTTATATCAAATGCTTCATAAATGTTATATCAAATAAGTCTATTTAATACAGTGATAACTTGTTGAAATTAGTATTAGAAATATACTAGTTAGAAATTAGTATTAGAACTCTACTTATATCATTTTGTTTTTGTAAGTGAACAATAGTTCTCCAAGAGCATAAGCGATTATTTTTTTGTGCTCCTAGTGTGCTGAACCTGGGTTCGATGTTTGGTAAGTGTTTTTTTCTTGACTCAAAACGATATCGTTAGGTTAGTATAACCTGATTGATCAACAAACCAATCCACCTGAGCATGTTACTGACACACTATCGGTCGTAGGTATCTAAAAGCCTTTTATTCAAAGTTATGGTATTAAATTCAAAAATTTTATTAGTTTAGATATCATATCACACATGCAAATAGTTTGGATATCGATTAAATGATATGTCCTTAGTTCGGGTACTAATCAGCCGTTTTCCCCCTTTTTGGTATCTTACAATACTGAAAGGCCAACATCTTCAACTACACGTAAGAATAAAAAAATCATCTAATTAGTGCTCTCTGTTTTGACATGTCATGTAACTCTTATAGTCAAAACATAATTCACACATGCTTTCTCATGTGGTCTGTTCATATTTTGTGTTAATGCATCAGCCCAACTCATATTCTTCACGACTGTCGCCTTTTCCACTTCTCCATCGTCGTTTTTCTTTCTGCTTCAAGCAATTACTTAACAAACCTTTGCCTTTCCTCTTCCAAAACAGACAATCAAAGGCTTTAAAACTACTATTTCTTCGTCTTTTCCATAGTCTTCTTTTCGTCTGCCCTCTCTCTCTCTCCATTAATTTCGTTTCAGATTTTCAATTATCGAATCTCCTGGAAATCACCTCTTTCAGCCACAAACAAAACTAATGGCCAAAACTTTTACAAGTCTAGAGCAAATATCTTTAGGATGTTATCGCGCAAGAGATGTATGAGTAGTGATCTTTTACCTTAGTTTCCATTGAATTTAATCATGTGTGTGGCTGATCCTATGATTTGATTTTGTTATATACGGCTATCAGCTTCATCTATCAATTGTCTATTGATTTTGTAGCATAAAATTATTATTTTTTTGTGCTCGCTGTGATTTGAATCTTGCTTTATGTGACCTATGTTGTTCATCGTTGCAGGAAGATCATGATTGCCGCAATTCATGTGAAGATGTTCCTAAAGCATACATAAAGAAAGTTTGAGGGGTTACGCATCTAGATTTCATAACAAGGTGAATTGCTGATAGAAAGGGTTTCATTGTTGTAGTAGCACTCCGTTTTATTGTTGTAATATCACTGATTGCTTCTTTTCTTTCTTTATATATTTCACTTGGCTGTTTGAGTTTTTCTGCAACGAGTAAAGGATGAAGTAGGTGAAGGGTGTAAAATCGATGGGTTATTGCAGGTGAATAAGGTTGATTGAAACTTCCACTGGTGTGATTAACCCTCTTGATAGACATGTAGTGAAAACTCTGGTATAGTCTATTCTCACTCTCGTTTATTTTTGTCATGCTCTCTAAGGGACGTCATTTACAGAGTCCAATGGGTCCAAGACACACATGTTTTTATGGATCAATATTTTAACAAGGTTGTTCTCAAACAAACATTAATATAGTAGTTAATTTTTGTCATTTTGTTTAGCGTTTGAAGGTTATGCCAATTGTGTACAAATGTAACAATGCCATACAAATTAATCAAATCAAGTAACAATAAGGCCCTTAACTATTACTTTATAATATATTCCTTCTCATCATTTTAACGTTAACATAAAATGACACCCTTCTCAGTGACTGAACATACAAAGAGCTCAGAAGCATGTCAGCTGCAGTAAGTACCATGAATATTCTTCTATGTTTCTTCAATCAAGGTTAGTAGGTGTGTTTTAACTCCAGTTATGGAGAGAAAAAGTAACATTTAGAATCACAACTTTAGTTAAAAGGTAAACTTTACGTAATTTTGAAATCGCATAACCTTCTCATCTTAGTTTCTTAGTAAAATGTAGTATAGAGCATCACAATTTGATTAAAAATGATGTGGCCTGAATGGAAATGAAGTTCTTAGTTTTGCAGAGTTTTCGGTTATTGTGTCTTTGTAACCGATCTTGCTATATAATAGTAGTATCATGTTCACTGTTCAGTTATGCCACTTAGTCAACTATTTAAATAGCTTTGTTGAAGAAATATGTCATACATCCACTCTGATATGGACGTCTCTGCTTTACAAAAGCTATATAAAATCAGATAATTCAGAGTTAGCTCTTGTATAGCTTTTGCCAGTCAGAGACATCCATATCAAAGCCTTAATGTAAATGTCATCTTTCTATCACAAAGCTGTTTCCATATATGTTTATTTTTTTCATGCTTACACGAAATATTATGAATAGACTATGTTGTGGTCCATGGAGGTGAAATATCAGGTTTACAAGGCGAGTTATGTGGGAAAAAGTCCTTTGCGAGCTAAGAAAAGGTTTGGTACATACATTGGGATTTTCCATGGGATTATACAATTATATAAGCCTTACACAGAGTTATGATAAATCTCGTTGTTTCAAATAAACAATTATCTTTTCAAATTGAAATCAACCATTGAGGTCTTGGTCTCTCGTCCACTTCGACTCAATAAACAAAAAAGGAACATGAATATTTCCATATTGTATATCCCAAATATCAAATTTTATAATTTGAAGAGTAAAAATTGCAATAGTTCATTTTTTAATTGTATGCAATAACTTTCATGTAGTGATTGACACTACAAAAAACTTTTCTTCCTTTTCATGAAGTTGATCTCTATGTTTCATTATTTTATTTATCACAAATAAGTGAAGGTACACAAATGTCTATAAATCTAGTTGTTTATGGTTACAACATTCGACGGCTACCAGCTTTGTTAAACTTTGCCATTCGCTTAAATTGCTTTCAATGTCAATCTTTACTTTAGACGTCAATCTTTACATCAAACCAGGCCATATCCGTTATCCGTTCCAGGATCCACTGTGATCCACTCTGATCGGCTCTAGAAAAGCGGATATCTTGGGGTCTGGATCCGCATCAGGATAGTGATCTTACGGATTTTAGGTCCAAATAGTAAAATTTTAGGTCCGAATCAGATCTAGACCCATTTTATATTATTAAAATAAAAGATATACTTATATTTATATATGTATATGTATATTATCATATATAATTTGTTTATAAAATAAAAAATAGTTTTTATTAATTTTCAGTGATTTTTCATTTTTGTTCAAAAATAATTTTAAATAGACTAAATAAATAGTATGTAAGTTAGTTCTTGACTTAATTTTTTTTTTTGAAAAACGGATCGGATATCCGCGAGTATTTGGATTTTGGTTCGAATATTCCAACTCTGAATATCCGAAAAGACCGAATCCAAATCCGGATAGCAAATTTACGGATCAAATGGATCCAAATATCTTAAAATTTCCTGATATCCGATCTGTCTCACCACTACTTCGAACATACATTTGGACATCACTAATAATCTAAAGTATTATAAATAAAATATTGAAAAATAAATTAGCCATGAATTTCATTTTGAAGATTGTTTATTTTATGCGTTGTAAAGTTTATACAAGCTACATATTCATATATGTAATATATAAAAATGTATTCTTAACAAAACCATTTATTTACGTAAGAGTTTTAAGAGTTATTATATTATTAAATTATGTGTTATTTTTAATTTTTTATCTTAGATTCAATAAAATTATAGTTTACCGTATTCATTAATTTATATAATTTATATTAAACGCTTAAATCTCATTCTCACATAGGTAATTATATATTATTTTTATATTTTTCATTTCACAATATCCCTCCTTTTCAAAATGTTTAAATACATGTTTAAAACATTTTTGTTAGGTAATAATGATAAATTCTAAACTTCCAAAAAAACAATTGTCTTTATTAATTTTGAGTATTTAAAAATTGTGAGAAGCAATAGTTAATCACAAAATAATACATTTATAATTAAAATTTAATATATTTGTTTAATATATGTCAAAACTCCAAAGCATTCATCATTTTGATACATATAGAATATATGTCGAGAACATGATTTTATTATAAGTATACATCCTATTAAAACTATATGTCGTAATAGAACACACGTGATCAAAAACACCAAAATAAAACTTCTGCAAGCTTCTCTTTTGATTTCAGGTCTGAGTCTCGGATGTCTGATTGATTCACTGGGGAATCAAATAAGGATTAGCTATCGGGTCTTTGAGTGGCAGTGTGCACCACACTCTTTACCTTTTCTCTCTCAAATTTCAGATTTAGATAGGGTGGAGACCGTTGTTTCTCTGGCACCTCCAATCGTCTTGAGTCGTGGTCTCCCCCCTTTCTTCGGCAACTGAACTGATGTTGGAACAATCATGACCACGTTCCCAGAGGTGTTCTCTCTTCTTCGCCGTCCGTTTTGGGTCCTTGGAGCGGCGGACCCCTAGGATACTCTAGCGTTTCTGGTGGCTTGTCAGATCGGAGGTTGATGTACTCCATTAGAGGACGGTGGAGTCACCCTTTGGATATGCAGGTTAGTCATCAGGATAAATTTAGGGTTTTTGTAACGGCGGTTGGGGTGAACTCGTTGACGATGGCTCTAGCTTGGAGATGGCGGTTCTCCGGGTTAGTATCTTGTGTGGCGCGGAATCTCTCGTGATGGGTTGAATGAGGGAGGATACACAGTGGTTCGGACCCGTGAGTGGACGTAGATGCACGTGGATGAGGCGACAAAGGCTTGGGAGTCGATTTTCTTTATGGAACGTCGGCGTGTGATGGCCGCGGGACAACTTCGTGGTGGTTGCGTTGACAGTACTGATGACGGATCTAACATCGGAATTGGACACCCCGGTATGGTGATGTCGTAGAGCTATGAGATCTACGACACCGTTGTTCAATCGGAGATTGAGGTTTTGACCTCTTCTGTCTTCTTTCCCACACCCTGAATCTCTCTTTTTGCTCTCTTATTTTGCTCCTTGGAACCTAGCCTCTATTGTTTTCCAGTTAACCGAAATCTACTGTAATTCAATGGTTCTTCGGAGATGATATATATATATATATATATATATTTTTTTTTTCTTAAAAAAAAGGTTTAGCTGAAAAAAATATATTAAAATTTTAACAAAACAAAAGTATATTTTGCACGCGTGGTTAAGTTTCCTTTATTGTCGATGCTAATTCTTTTGACTCAAATGGGTAAGTTGGTGATTTGTTTAATTCTAGTAAAAAAAAGTTAGTGGGGTTTATTGGTTCTTGCATTTTAATGGATTTGGAAATCTAAACTAAATCAAGTGTTATTGGTTCTTGCATTTTAAAATTCATATTGAAATCATGTGTTATTGGTTTCATGATTTATAAATTCTAATTTAAATTAGGTGTTATTCAATCATCCGAATTTACTATTGGATTTGATTTCATAACGGATTTGCATGGATTTCTTTGTTAAAAATACAAAGACTCAAATCCGAGAGAAAACTTCCGGATTTGTAAATACAAATATAAATTTATATGTTAGATTTGAAAATCAATATATTTTACATTGATTTGTAAATATTATATGGATTTCTAAATACTCTAAAGTACATGAACCAATAACGCCTCCTTAATGATTTGTTTGGGACCTTTTCCAATGTGTTAAACGAGCGACATGCGTGAGATATTTGTAAACTTATTATTGCATGAAACTGTCATAACTACAAAAGCCCGAAAGAGAGAACCAAACAGAAAAAACAAAGGGCCTTGTTTTGTCTTACCAAAGGGCAAAAAAAACACCCAGGCCCATAACTCGGACTCGAAGAGAGAGAGAGAGAGAGAGAGAGAGAGAGAGTCGCATAGTGCGTCGAGGAGAGAGAGACCCCCGAAAAAAACATCACCAAGAACAAATTTTTTTCCTCCCGAGAGGGAAACCAAAATTGAAAAGAAGAAATTGCTGAATTAGAAATCTCGTAAACAAGAAATTAATGTTCTTATTTCCCTGAGAAATTGATTTCTTCTTCGATTCGAAGCTCAAAAAGAAAGGGCTTGTTTTGTTTGTTCATTGTTCGTGGAAACCCTAGGAGAGAGAATAAGCTAATTTTAGATTGGTGATTGCCTGAGTTCTGTCCAAAATTCAGGTACTCTAGCTTCCTTCCGAAACCCTAATGTCCAGGTTTGTTTGATAGTTCCACTCCTTGTCATTGTGATTAGGGGAATGTTGATCGTGTCGTCTTTCTATGCTCCCTTAGCTTCTAAATGTGCAATTCAGTAGCTTAAGCTGATCATTTCAAAGTTGCTTTATGCTCTGTACATAATGAAAGCATCTTTATATGTTTTTCCAATTAGAAATCGAACTAAATGGGACATCCAAGGTGGTGATGCATGGATATCTTCTAGTAAATGCTGAGGTTGATTCCATGGGAGGAGTTATCGATAGTGGAGGTGGTGGTGGTATTGGTCTCAGAACGTCTCCTCGCCGAACAGCAATTGATAAGGCTCAAGCCGAGCTAAGGTATTTCAGACTAACACTCCTACAACTGTCCAGTTTCTAACAACGATGCTTGTTTAAACAGGCAAGAGTATGATGTCCGTGAGGAGAGGAGGAGAGAATTGGAGTTTCTGGAGAAAGTATGTTTACATTTTTTCCATTTCCCTCTTCTCTTTCCTTTTGCAAAAATTATTATGACAAATCATTTACTCTTCTATCTGCTTCAGGGAGGTAATCCCTTGGACTTCAAGTCTGGTACCGCAACTTCACATAGCGTCCAATCTACATCACTCACAGATCAGCAAGCAGAACATTTTGTAAACAGGTACATTCTTGTTTTGTTGTAGTTTCCCATTAATTTTCATGGATTAACTCATCATTCTTTACCTGTAAACCCCACAGTGGACGTAAGGATAGTTTTGCCCTGGCTGCCTCACCACATGGAGACTCTGTGGAGAGTAGTGGTAGACCTGCAGTTCCTTCAGTTTCTGAACCCAATACAGCGGATAATCTTTTACTGTTTGATTCTGGAAATAAGTCAGTTGAGGGAGAAAACAATTTGAGATATCCTAATAGGCAGAACAGAGCGTCCGAGTCAGAACGGTCTTACAAAGCGAACACCAACCAAAGTATTAAAGAAACAGAGGATTCTGCTATCTTTCGACCGTATGCTCGTAGGAATAGAACAAAGATAAATCGGGATCCAGCACGGTCAAGTTCCACGGATTTAGTTCAGAATCGTGGTGGTCTTGCAACGTCTATCTCTGTTCGCAGAGGATCAGTGGACGGAAAGGGTTGCAATTCTGAAGCAGCCAATCAAAGGGATAGGCAAACAACCTCTGTATCATGTCCAATATTTGCAAATTCAAATGGATCTGCTGTTCCACAAACTGCAGCTCCCAGTAATACGCTGAATAATAAGGTGGATGCTGGACCTGTTGTACGAGAGAGTGCTGCTGGATCCAAAAGTAGTCTATTGAAAGATGAAGCAGACATTACACGTAAAAAAGGCTCCACATATTTGCAATTTGAAGAGGCTGGCCTGGCTGAGGAGAAGGCACAACTAGTTTTGACTAGTTCAGAGACTGGTTTTCTCAAAGGTTCAACAATAGCTAGCCACGAAAATAAGTCTACCCAAATGGATGAGCTAGGAGATTCTTCTACAGGAGGAAAAAAAAGTTTAACAGATAGAGCAGCTGCAGGGACAGAGTCTTCTCATGCTAACAACTTAGAAGTAGATGTAGATACTGAAAGAGATCTTTATAAAGCGGACAAACTCGACTCAGATGAAATCTCTATGCCGAAGGCTTCAAGAGTAGAGGCGGTGCTTAATCAAACAGTTGGCGAACTGAAGACTGAGGATGAGACAGGTCTATCTACGACCATAAGTAGTGAGTGCAGCCCTGCGCGTGAAATGCAGATGAATTCAGTTAAAATTGAAAATGAAAACTTCAGAAGTATGCCTGAGCTACAAAGTGAAGATAAATGTTGTGACACTGAGAAAAAGCTTCAACATGGGTTGGTTGTACCTGAAAATGACAAGAAAGTTAGTAGTGTTTTGGCTGACGATCCTAGTAGCTTGGTGCACCCTGGAAAACCTCAGGTATCTGTAGACGCAAGTTCATGCATGGTTGATGATAATGTATTGTCAGGAACTGACGTTGAAGCATTAAAACAGCAGCCTAGCTCAGATGGTGGTTCAAAAGTGTTAGATACTGTGAAGGAAGACTCTCTCCTTGAGGAGGCACGAATTATACAGGTTTGCTTTTTCAACTTGGTTTGATATTCTTAAGCTCGCGAGCTTTCGAGGTACTTGTATACCCATTCATCTTTTTTTGTATGACATAATACATTAATAGGCAAAGAGAAAAAGAATTGCCGAGTTATCCTGTGGTACCGCACCATTGGAGGTCCGTGAGAAATGTCAATGGGATTTTGTCCTTGAAGAAATGGCTTGGCTGGCAAATGATTTTGCTCAGGTCTGTTCTAGTTGAATCAGCTTTCTGATTGAAATTCTATATATTTGCATATATATATATATATACATATATCTGCATGGAAATTGCTGCATTTTGTGGATTGTTATTCTACTAGTTTCCAATGACATCTGGACATTCCTATACTTAAATGAGCTTGGCCACATGTTGCTGGAACAATTCATTGAGGGTTCAGATTTATCCTCACATATTTTCTTTTCGTCTTATAGGAGCGGCTTTGGAAGATGACTGCTGCTGCACAAATTTGCCATCGAGTTGCTTTGACGTCCCAGTTGAGATTTGAAGAACAAATTCAGCACAGAAAGCTCAGAAATATAGCTTCAATGCTATCTAGTGCTATATTGAAATTCTGGAGTTCTGTGGAGGTTCCTGGGGAGCTAACGGAGACAGGCTTGGGAATTGATAAGGTATTTGATGGAAAGACCTGTTATGGTTTTTGATGACAATAGTGATCATATGGTTCTTTCATTTTCTTATAATTAGAACTATGCATACACACACTTACACACACTTGTTCGATTAAAGTATTGACAACACTGATGTCCTGGAACCATATTGTTAAGTTTGTGATATAAGCGACACAATTCGATGGATATATTCTTCATATGATTGATCAGCCGGGTCTTTCTTATTTGCTTGAATGGTCTCCAACTTTTACCTCAATGAATCTCTGGTTTTGTTGCTCTATACACTACAATTTTTGTAAACTTAATGGTATGTTACTTGGAAATACCATGGTTGTATGCAGGAGACCTGCCAAAAATCTAATCGTGAGAATGGCAGAAAATGTTTAGCTCTGGGTGTCAGGGAGTATGCCAGTAGATTTTTGAAGTATAACAACTCTTCTATCCCTGATCATTCAGCTGCACCATCAACACCCGACTATATGTGCGATCCAGAAACAGTGGATGCATCTCTGGTTGATCAGCTATCGGAAGTATGAACTTTTGTAAACTTTGCAGCCTCAGTTCAATATAATTGCTGTGGGTAGCTCTATTATATAGCTTATTGAGCTTTGTTACTGTTCAGGAAAGCCTATTTTATTTAGTTCCATCTGGTGCAATGAAGGTATACCAAATATCCATTGAGACCCATCTCGCACGCTGTGAGGTATGTTGTATTATTCTGTGCTAGGATTGTAACCTTGATTGCCATAAAATTGTGTATCTCTTATTCAAATATATTTAACAGTATTTCTCTGTTCTCAGAAGTCTGGAAATAGCATGCAGGAGGAGGTTGACACATCAGCCTATGATGCTGTTGGAGGTATGCACAGTTCTTGGTTATTTAAGCTTCACGTACTGGTTAAATATTTTCTAATCTTTTATCTTCATTGTAGATACAGAATACGATGTCACTGCATTTGATGAGGATGAAGTTGAAACGAGTACCTATTATCTTCCTGGAGCTTTCGAATGCAGCAAATCATTTAATTTGAGCCACAAAAAACGGAAGAATTTGATGAAGTCACATTCTGCCTGGTCATATGATCTTGGAGCTGATTTACCGTACGTGAACTACAAAGATGGGTTTAACTCATCAAATTTGATGGCGAAAAGGGATGCTAATAATATAAATGTGGGCTCAGTTCCTACGAGGCGTGTGCGCACTGCTTCCAGGCCGAGGATTGTGAGTTTACCAGTGCCCTCAAAGACAGATGCATCTAGTGGGGATACTAGTTCTTTCCAAGATGAGCAAAGTAGTTTGTATGGTGGATCAGCAGTTCAGAAAGGCGCAGAGGTTGAATCAAGTGGTAATTTTGAGAAGCAATTATCTTATGACATGGCTGAAACGTCAGGGAAACCTAAAAAGAAGAAGAAGACTCATCTGGTAGTTTGCAATATGAGATCTCTTACTTGTTTTTTCTTGCTGAGAAATAGTTGCTATTAGTTTTACTTTACATTGTACTGTAATTTCAGTTTCATTTGTTGCAGGGATCTGCTTATGACCAAACCTGGCATCCCGATTCGTCAGTCCATGCTGAACAGGTGATTTCATTGATACAATCTTAAGAATCAAATTGAACAAAGGTTTAAGGAATGCCAGGAGTTCAGGTCGTGTGTTCTAATCAATATTAACGCTGACTAGCTTTCTAAAATGAAAAATTTGCTAGATGCTGGACTGGTTTGATGTTTGAATTCTATTCTAGGGATCGAAATCCTTACAAAGTTATTATTTGCCTCCATTTTTCATCTTGTAGAGGTGGTTGTTCACAGTTTCATATTTCTTGAAATGAGAACTTTAAGTTACAATAGAGGTGGTTGTTCACAGTTTCATATTTCTTGAAATGAGAACTTTAAGTTACAATAGTTGGTAAAATATGTACCTTGTACTGGTAACTGACTTCCTATAAAAGTTTTCTAACTTGTCCTTATTTTTGCAGAAGGACCACTGGAAGAAAAGAGTAGAGAATCATTTCGATGTGAATGGTATTATTGCAAATTCAGTTTTACTCTCTGTCGCATTGTAGTTTTGTTCGGCAGTTGGGTGATGCATCAGCCTCACTCTTCTTTTACCAAGCAAGCTGAGTTTATGCTTTAAGTAGATTTTTTTTTTTGCATACATCTTATCGTTAACCACCAATTACAAAACTAAAATAGTGGATACTGTGGAGTTATAACCCTAGAGTAGAAGGATGTAATTTGGATTAGTTCAACTGTCTCTGGAAACTAGCATGATTTTGTTGTTTTATCGACATTTTCCCTTTTATGTCTCAATGCTGATTTAAAATGAGTTTATAAGTCAGTGACATATTATAATCGCATCGTATAAGGTATGTATGGTCCTCATGCAAAGAAGCAAAAGACCACCAAGCAATTGGTAGAGAGTTTTGATGGTCCTATTGCTCTCACTGGATCGATTCCTTCTCCGGCAGCTTCCCAGATGAGCAATATGTCCAACCCCAACAAATCTATCAAATTTATTGGAGGTCGTGATAGGGCCAGAAAAATAAAAGGCCTAAAGGTATATGCTGTTAGGGTTGCTAACTCCTCTAGCCACTTTATTTTAGGGTGTGTCTTTTAAACTTGAAATTTTGATTTACGCAGATTTCTCCTGGCGAGCATGGTTCTGGAACTACGTGGTCACTATTTGAGGATCAGGTATTTTATTTGTCATCTTTCGTAGCATCGATATATTGTAGGTTGCTCTGTGAGTTTCTAATTATTTTTCACCATTCAGGCGCTCGTCGTCCTGGTTCATGACATGGGCCCTAACTGGGAGCTCATTAGTGATGCAATGAACAGCACTCTTAAAATTAAGGTAAGTAGTCGCTGTTTTGAAAATCTTTGGATTCTTTGTAAATTTCCCACCGAGTGGCAGAGCTACACTTCATTTGATTATACTGTTTGTTTCTATTCTAGTGAACTGTTTTACTGGATATTGCTGTCCAATATATTACTTGCTCATGTTAATGAACATTTGGGATTCGTTGCTGGCTTGTTGATTTGTCCATTTTTTATCCGCATTTATTTATTTTCCAGTGTATATATCGTAATCCGATTGAATGCAAGGAGCGGCATAAGATTCTGATGGATAAGACTGCGAGTGATGGGGCTGATAGTGCTGAAGACTCGGGGACTTCTCAGTCTTATCCATCCACTTTACCTGGCATCCCAAAGGTTGTTCTTTAGCTCTGAGACGCTGAATAAAGCGTCTTGTTTAGACTAATTGAAATATCCATGCTATGTTTGTTATATTCAGGGAAGTGCAAGACAGTTGTTTCAGCGACTGCAAGGGCCAATGGAAGAAGATACCCTGAAGTCCCATTTTGAGAAGATTTGTCAGATTGGGAAGAAGTTACACTATAGAAAGACTCAGGTTGGTTCGTCTAGTACTTTATTACTGTTTACAAGCTTATAATTTGAAACTACTGGACTTTCTTTCTGCATTTTTGCTAGTCGTATTTCAACCGTTATTTATCAATAGTGAAAGTTCAAGCTTGATTAAATGGGTGCTGTAGCTAGTTTTTGAGCCCTTGTTGGAACAATGCTGGAGGGGTTTTAACTTATAGTTCCAAAGAGTTTTTTCAGGGTTACTTGCTCACGAAATTAGGTTTTAAAAAGATGGTAAACGTTTTTGCTTCTAGAAATCTTGATATGGAATTGCTTAGCTTGTTGTATTCAAGTTTATGCTGTGAAAGGCATGTTTCAAAGCATCGCTGTAAACCGGGTTAACATTTGCTGAAATCATTAGGAACCATTACATTGTAGTTGGAAGTTTAAATCTTTGAAGGCCCTAATTTTGTTTTCTTGTTGCTTCTTCTATCTGTTTGCTACTGTTTCATCGATGTTCAAGAATGATTGTCGGGATCCCAAGCAGATTGTACCGGTTCACAATTCACAAGTCATGGCTCTTTCTCAAGTATTCCCAAATAATCTGAATGGAGGTGTTCTAACGTAAGTTTTGGTGTTTCCAGAAATAACTTTATTTCTTGCTTACTACTTCCGCGATTCTAATATCTTGCTACTCTACGGATGAAGGCCCCTTGATCTCTGTGATGCGTCAACTACAGGTCAAGATTTATTTTCACTTGAAACTCCAGGTTCACATCCGGGTCTTCCAATGTTGAATCAAGGGACGCCAGTGCTCCCTACTTCAGGAGCAAACCCATCCACTCCTGGATCATCTGGTGTGGTTCCCGGCAACAGTTTACCAACCACACATGGTCTACATCATGCTTCTGCAAGGTAGACCTGTAATGAATGGTTTGTTTTGGTGAATGCACACGTTTGTGCATCTCCGCTCACTGTGCTCAAGGTTTAGTACTTCTTTTGGTTGGTGATATGTTTCTTTCCTTTTAGGGATGGTAGATTCAACGTTTCTAGAGGGTCTTTGCCACTTGATGAACAACATCGACTCCAACAGTCGAATAAGATGTCATCCGGTAGAAACCTGCAGCAGCCTTCTTCATCAACTCCTGGAGCTGTCTCAGGATCTGGACACCGCATGGTTCCTGGTGCAAACACCATGGGTGTAAGTGGATTGAACAGAGGAGCACCCATGTCGAGGCCTGGTTTTCAAGCAATTGGCTCAGCAGCAATGCCAAATACGGGTAGCATGCTGTCATCTGGTATGGTGGGAATTCCAAACACTGGTAATATTCACTCTGGAGGGGGAGCTTCTCAAGGAAACTCAATGTCTAGGCCGCCTCGTGAAGCGGTTCAGCATATGATGCGGGTAAGCAACTTGGCTTTTGGTTGCTGCTATGGTAACTAGTTTGTCTGGCTCCTTGGTTTAGTTTGTAGAGGTTCAGTGCTTCTGATTCTTTTATCTACCGCTGGTCAATTGACATTTTGAGCCTCTTTGACATCATTACGAACAATGTAGCGAAGATGGAAACTGATATGCGTTAGTTTCAGATGCAGGCTGCTCAAGGGAACAGCCAGGGGATCCCAGCTTTCGGTAGTTTGAGTTCTGGATTTACCAACAACCAGACAACTCCTGTTCAGGCGTACCCAGGCCATCTTTCCCAGCAACATCAGATGCCACATCAGTCGCATGTACTTGGCAATTCGCAGCATCCTCATCTCCAGAGCCCAAGTCATGCCACTCGGGCACAGCAGGACGGATTTGCTCTCCGTCAAAGGCTAATGCACCAGAGGTATGTGCAGCAGCAGCAGTTTGCATCATCTGGTACTATGATGCCACATGGACAACAACAACAACAACAACCTCAGGGGACTTCTGTTTCTTCTTCGACACAAAACAGTCATCAGACTCAACCACCCGTTTCGCCCCAGCCATTACCGACCCCAGCGTCGACCTCTCCTAATATTAATGCCATGACACAACAGAACCCTCAAAAATCTCAGTTGCCGCTTCATGGCCTGGCTAGGAATCCTCAGTCTGGTGCTTCTGCAGTGAACAATCAATCTGGAAAACAACGGCAGAGACAACTCCAGCAGCAGTCTGGAAGACAACACCCACACCAGCGGCAGCCATCACAAGGTCAACAGCAGAATAAACAATCGAAGGGGACGGGTAGAGGAAACATGATTCATCTTGATCAGTCACACTTGAATGGTCTCACCATGTCCCCCGGAAATCAGGCTACCCAAAAAGGAGAGGCAATAATTCCAGTTAGGGCTGATCGGGAGTCTAATGTTGGGACTGCCACGAGCACGCATCTTCAGTCTAAACCTTTTGTTTCACCACAGTCTTCAAATCATTCACAGCAATTGCCGAAATCATTTCATGGAGTTACATCTCCGTCCCAAGAGCAACAGATGCAGTTACCTTTAGACAATAGCATCCAAGGCCAGCCCTCACCTGCGGCCTCATGTAACATCTTATCCACCTCTAGCCCCTCAGTTGCACCAGCAGTTGGACCTTCCAACCATCAGCATTTGCTGCTTCACCAAAAGCAGCGTAATCAAGTGCAATCAACAGCTCAGAGAGTTGCTCAGCAGAATCATACTGAGAACTCTGATTTATCGAGGAAGTCTCAAGCTGAACGTGTGCAACGCGTTCCACAGTCTGTCCCCAATACCACACAAACAGCTAGTATGAGTACAAGCAAGGGTATGCCTCAAGTGACTAATGATTCGAACAGCAAAAAAGGAGTTGGTTCTACTGCTGTGCCTTCTCCAAATGGATTGGAACCTCCAACTGCAGCCTCTGTGCAAAGCGCTGCTCCTAATGTAGTAAACAGTTCTAATACAGACTCAGCTGGTAGTGATCCAGTAACAACACTGAACCAAGGACTAGCGCAGAAGCATTTTCCTGTGGGCTTGCATTGTCAGGAGCCCAAGGGCGGGATACAGAGACAACAATCTCTACCAACAGTAGAAAAGAGACCAAAGTTACCAGAGCAGCTGACTGAAGAAAATCAGAAACGTCTTGCTTCTGATCAGCAGTCTCCCCAATTAGAAGAAGCACAAGAACTATCATCTTCCAAGCCTCCCGATACAAAAGTGGAGTGAGAGGCACGACAGATGAAACCTAGAACCTCGAGTAGCTGTAGATCCTGCAGAGGGTTATGCTGGGCCCTTACTGACAACCCTGTATAGGTACAAAAACTGGTCCGTACGGAGTCAGGGTCCTCACTGTGGCATTAAACTTCATCAAGTTGGCAGTCTTTAGATTTTGCTGAGATGATGTATAACTTAACACTGGTTTGGTCCAAGCAAAGTAAATTATAAACTCTGCAGATTGAGTTTGCAGATTTGATGAGGGCAGAGGAAGATAAATGGGGGAAAGAAAGTGGATAGATAGATTGATGATGGTCCCTTTTTATATCTTTTTTTTTCACAAGAGAGAAAGGTGTATTGCATGTAAATTACCACTGCGTCATAGAGAGGTCACTTCTTGTTCTTCCCATCCTTAGGTTTGGGAGAGTGGAAACAGTTTATAATGTTTTGTATAGAAGTCTGCTCTTCCACCCAGTTTTTCTTTTTCTTTGTCCCCTTCTGATTTCTACTCTTGTGGGTTTAGGTTAGTTTAATTTGAATGTATTATTGTTTTTCTTCTTGTGGTTATAAATGAAAAATCACAAAATGACTATATGCTTCCCAGGGCACACAAAATGTTCATGACAACGGATTACATTTGTAATATTGGATAAGAACAATTGCATCTTTTGTTCTGTTAAATAACCAACACTTTGTTCACAAGTACATAGTTAACTATGTTACATCTCTGAAATTCAGAAAAAGATAGAAGAAGAATAACAACAATGTCATCATCTTTTTTTTCACATTTTTTCACACCTCTCATGAAAAAGGCTAGAAAGAAGCAAAGGCAGTGTTGAGAAAGTGAAGAAGCTGAGCTTGAGAACTCTGAATCAATTTAAGACGTTTAATCTCCATCTCTTTACGCAGCTTGGCCGTCTCCTTGGCAAGCTCCATCTTCTTCTTCTCCATCACCATTGTTTTCTCAGCGAACGCCCTAATCTCATAAGCAACAGCTTTGGCTTCCTTCATCCTCCTCTCACCACCACCTCCTTCATCTTTCCTCTTCCTCTTCGACCTCTCTTTTTGTCCCCACTGCAACAATCCTCCGGCGAATCTGTTAACCGTTGCAGGTCTTCTCACTATGTGATTGATACTCCTCGATTTGCTCTGACTCTCATCTTCTTCGTCGTCGTCTTCTTCATCATCTGCGTAGTGATTACTTGGAGGAAGTCGTGTGAGAGGCCGAGCAGAGATAGGGGCTGGATTGCTATCTAACTCCTCCATCTGAGCATAGAAAGGCCATATCGAGATAGGTCCCATGCTCTGCCTCTCCGCTCTAAATCTTTTCCGCAGCTTCTCCATCTTGTGTCGACACTGTGTTGCCGAGCGCTCAACGCCGGAGCGAGCGGAGACGGCGACGCAGATCTCTTCCCATTGGTCTGATTTCAGAGGACCTCGACCAACGGCGTACCATTTATCCTTGTAAGAGTCTATTAGGAGGAAAGTCTCGTCTTCGGTCCATAGCACCGGTTGGGTCTTTCTCGCCAAGGTGGAGGAGGTCGATGCGGCTAAGGCCACCACGGTGGTTTGCGGTAGGGGAGGGGTTCGAGTCGCCGTGGAGTTCGAGGGTGGTGGATTTTGATGCGCCGGAGTATCGGCGGTATTAGGGTTTGAATCAGAAGGAGTAGAAGATGTCGGCGAAGGCGTCGCCATGTGGCAATGAAAGAGAGCACAACAACAGTGGCTTCGGCTTTTAATCTCACAACTCAGATCTTTGGGCCTTTGTCTGCGCATAGCCTTTTTTTTGTTTTTGTTGTGGGCTTATGTCTCCATGTTGACCTTTCTTTTTATCCGACCGAATTTCGAGACTGATGCAAACCAAACAATCTACATTTAATTGAGTTTGTTTTTAACCAAAGGCATAATAATCTGGTTTTCTAAATTTTCAGATTAGCGAGTAAATACCTTTAAGGGAAAAAGAGGGGGGGGGGAGAGATGATGTATTCAACTATGAAATTAATGTGATTTGTATTAAGATTAAAAATTCACTGTTATTCAAATATGGATTTTAAAAAACATTTTAAAAATATTTTAAAATTTAGTGTTATTGAACTTGATTTTAAAAAACATTTTAATAGAAAGAGGGGGGGGGGTTATTCAATTATGAATTTAAGGTGATTTGTATTAAAATGAAAAATTCACTGTTATTCAAATGTGGACTTTAAAAAACATTTTAAAATTTAGAGTTATTGAACTTGATTTTAAAAAACATTTTAAAATCTAGAGATTTTAAAGTACTTTAATTATTCTTTGAGTGTTTGATAGTAGTTTGCTAGTTATAAAAAAAAACCAAATCTCATAGTTTTAGATAAGATTTTAGAGTGCTTTAACAAAAATCATCCTAAATTCTCTAAATTCACCAACAATCATCTAAAAATTCATTAAAAATCAAATCACTTCAAATTTCAGGTTCAATACACCCCTCTGATTACCTTTTAATTAATATATAACAATCTACAATGTCTTTTAACAATTTGATCAAGTTTTAGTATAAATACATAAGTTTATAGAAAAGCAAAAGATATCCCATCTCAATAATGTATAACTAGATTTTGATCCACACTTTCAAAGCACGAGTATTTTTTCTGTTAACAAATTTGATGAAGATAAATATTTTGATGTCAGCTTCAGAGTAAAAACTTATACTCTCATAGCTATATTATTTCAAATTCATAAAATTATAAATATATGATGTGATTTGTGTAGATTTGTTGTTCATATTTTTGGGTGATAATTATGTATATGTAGAGGCAATAGTAGATGATATTATCTTAGCTATGTATAGTTATTTAAAAATGAAATTAATATTATCAGATTTTTTCTTCCACGGAACTAATCTTTTATTAGAAACAAGTATAGTCTTTACATAGCACTTGTGATAACCAAAATGGTATGTAACTTGAAGATGAAATAAATAATTTTGGGCCTAGTTGTTTTGTTGTAAGAGTATTTCCAGTCGAATTTGTTTCCTGGAAAACATGATTATATCGAATCGTCTTCAGCTTACTACCCCAATTCTTAGTATCATTGTAGATATTGGTAATCGTGTAGTCTTTGACAGAATGTAGCAGTGCATTAATAAGGACACCACAATCCCCTCAAAGATTATTTGTGTGTATCCCAAGCAAACAATAAACTGTATCTCCTAAGGAAAGCTATACTTTCAGCTACAAGAGGAGAAGATGCAGTCCCTAGTGCTGCTCTAGCCCAATACCGAATAACACTATAGCTGTCATGAATAATCCAACCAGCTTTGACTTGCATCGTTTTTTTACAAAATGAGGCATCAAAATTGCATTTGAAGTAATGGTTTGTTGGTCGATTCCATTGTAAACAACGCGAAGACTTTATCCTACATGATTGAACCTCTTTTGCCGTTTTCGTTATCCAATCTCTTACTTCTGCAGTAACAAGATCAGCATCCTGTAGAGGCTGTACAATATGTCCATGAAAAATGAGTTGATTACGAGGCTTCCATAATATCCAATGTAATGTAATAATTTGTTCCTGTGTGAGACGTGCATTGTTTTGGATTTCAAACAATAAACTCATGTTGTTGTTAATGTCATTCGTGAATGACGAGGGGAACCCAAGAGTGACTTGATTTGACCTTCAAGTTTGCTGCGAGACATGACACATAAAGAACAAATGATTGATAGTCTCAGAGGAGCTTGCACATCTTGGACACGACTTGTCGATATGTATACCTCGAGTATTCAATCTTGTATTTGTTTCAATAGCCTCAGAGATGAGTCTCCATAAGAAATGCTTTAATTTGGGAAAAAGTTAAGTCTCCAAATTTACGTTTTTAGTGCAGGATCACCATATGGAGGTAAGATCTCTGGGTATGCTTCTCCAAACATTTTCATTTCTCTTTTGAAACCACTCTTTACAAAGTAATTTCCAGACTTTTCATATTGCCATATAAGTTGATCACATGATCCTTTTGAGGAAGATAGATTGTTTTCAAAAGTCTCAGATCTTCTTCCGTCAACACTTGTTGTGCCAGTTCCATGTTCCATATTTGACATAAACCATTGGACATAATCAGATCAGATACCATGAGATTACTGAAGCTTAACTTTCTTGTAGCACATATTGGAGGTTTCGTTTGTAGCCAGTGATCCTCATATAAGCATATGGATTTACCATTTGCAACAATGAAGCAACTTCCTTTTCTCAACAAATGTACTCCTTCCAAAATTGATGCCCAACCATACGACTGCTTGCTCTTTTTCTTTGCATCGAAAATGTGATTGTCTTTGATAATACGTTGCTTTAAAGAGTTTAGCAAATAGGGAATCTGGTTGAGTTACTAGCCGCCAAGCTTGTCGTGCAAGTAAGGTATTATTGAAATTTTCCAGATTCTTGAAGCCCATTCCTCCATGTCGTTTTGCAAACTGCATTCCCTGCCAAGAGACCCATGGTATTCCTTTTTTTGTCTGGTGCTTTCTCCCACCAGAATCCAGACATGACACTAGGGAGTTCTGAGATTGTTTTTTGCGGAATCTTGAAAGAAGACATTCTGAAAACATGCATTGAGATTGCAGAGGATTTCAGTAAAGCTTTCTTTCCCGCTTGTGATAAAAATTGTGAGCTCCATCCGGATGTTCTGGTTTTTACTTTGTTCACAATAAAGTTAAACATATCTTTTGTAAAATTCCAAGTTGTGATATATAGAAAATGCTTAAGAGGATTGATTTGGTTACCTATGTCACCAAACTTGACTTAAGTTTTCCGTCACACATCCATTTAGAACTCCAAGGTTAAGCGTGCTTGGACAGGAGTAGCGAAAGGATGGGTAACTTATCGGGAAGTGATTCGCGATACCGTGCGAGTGAGACCAAAACACGGGGAAAGGTTGGGTGGTGATTGCAGGACCAGTAAAAAATGATTTCGAGCCTTGGAAAATTAACACACCAACATTGAAACGTGATGGGGCCCACATGCCGAGAGAGCAGGTGTGGGTGGTCCCTTAGCTGTGGGCAGTGGGGGCGTTACAAGTGGTATCAGAGCTAGTTAGCCATCTCGGTTCTGACCCGAGATGCGTCTTGAGACCTGTCATGGGGCGCAACGAGGACGTTGTGTTCTTTGAGAGAGGGTGAATTGTAACATCACAAGTTGTGATATATGGAAAAGGCTTAAGAGGATTGATTTGACTACCTATGTTACCAAAGTTGACTTACATTTTCCGTCACACAACCATTTAGAACTCCAGGGTTATGCGTGCTTGGACTGGAGTAGCAAAAGAATGGGTGACCTATCGGGAGGTGATTCGCGACACCATGTGAGTGAGGCCAAAACACAGAAAAGGTCGGATGGTGATTTCAGAGTCAGTAAACAATGATTTCAAGCCTTAGAAAATTAATGCACTAACCGTTGGAACGGGATAGAGCCCACAAGTCGAGAGAGCGGGTGTGGGTGGCCCATTAGCTGTGGGAAGTCGGGGTGTTACATCTTTCTTCAAAAAGCCTTAGGTAAATCAAGATATTTACCTTGACTACCTTGATTGTTGATTTGTAAGAATGTTGTTAGTCGGCCTTGTAAGTCCCCGGGGATTCTAGATCCAAAAGTTATCGTTGACTTTGCCTTGTTTATTTTCTGACCAGAACAAGCTTCGTATGTGTCAAACACTTTATTTAAATGAGAACAATTCCTTTCATTTGCTTGACAGAAAAATACGGAATCATCTGCAAAAAGTAGATGAGTATTGGCAAGAACGCCATTACCAATCTTTATTCCACGAATAAATCGTTTTGAAACTGAAATCGAGAGTAGGTAGCTTAGGACATCTACACATAAGATGAATAGATAAGGGGATAAAGGATCTCTCTGTCTGAGTCCTCTCTCCGGCGTAATATCACCATGTGGATATCCATTAACTAGAACTGAGTACCGAACTGTATGAACTGTTTCCATAGCCCATCCAATCCATATTTCTGCAAATCTCATCTTTCTCATTGTAAGCTCAAAAAGACCATTCAACTCGATCTTAGGCTTTCATGATATCATTTTTGATCGCCATATATGTTTTTGAAACACGTTTCTTAACCTTGAGAGAGTGCATAAGCTCATTTGCAATCAGAACATTGTCCATGATCATTCTACCCGGAATGAAAGCTGCTTGTTCTTCAGAAACAATTTGAGAGAGGAATATTTTTAGCCGGTCTACCAAGATCTTTAAAATGATCTTGTAGATGACATTACCAAGTCCAATCGGTCTGTAATCTGAAAAAGTGCATGGGTTCTCTATCTTAGGGATCAGGCATAGATTGGTGTTGTTCGTCGTTGGCGACATATGAGATGTATTAAAGAATCTCTTCATTTCAGTAATAACATCTCGCATACACTATCTCAGCAAGACTGGTAAAAATGAGCTGTTAGACCATCCGGTCCCGGTGCTCGATCTGCACCAATCGACCAAATTGCATTCTTGATCTCCAAGTGCCTGATATCGCCTGTGAGTTTCTCACTCATCTCAATGGTTACTCATTATCAGATTTTATTATTTTTAGAAAAAATGTATCACTAATACATTTACTTGAAATATTGTTATAATAAAAATATATTTAATGATAATTTTTATTTGAATATAGAAATGCTTCAATTAATATAATGTATTCAAGATATAAATTGATTATATATATGAATGCAATGGCTTATATTGTAAAATGAGTATAGTTAGTTTAAAGGTAATGTTATTTAGTTAAATGGGTTGTTGAAATTATTTTTGAATCTTATTAGTCCAAATTGGCATCCAAACTAAGGCCATTTTTGCAAATAAAATTGGGCTTGCGACACACTATAATATGGTCCAAAAGTATCTAAAATATTTGGGAAAATTCCTTAAAAATACACGGAATAATTTTTATTTGCTATTAAAATACACAAATTATTTTGGAACCCCATTTAATACACGAACTAATTTTCATTACCTATTAAATTCACAAACTTTTGAAATTTACAAATTTTACACATCGTTTTAGATGGCGTTAACTACGTTTAAGGGAAGTGACGATGATGTTATTGTTTAATTAAACATGTGTTTAACTTGTATAAAGAAAATTTCATAAAAGTACACAAACTAATTTACAATTGCTAATAAAATACACTATCTATTTTGGATCCCCATTTAATATATGAATTAATTTTTGTTTCCCATTAAATACATAAACTTTAAAATTTGTGGATTTTATACATCAATTTAGACGACGACAACTATGTGTCATAGAAGTTGATGTGGCTAAACTGTGAAAAGCACGCTCACTCTCAACCAAAACCTCTCAAATCTATTTAACCCTAATTCAACGTAGTTTCAATTCAAGTGTGGCACCATAATCTGTTCTAACCTCTTTTATTCTCCAAACATTGTTCTCTTTCTTCTTCTTCCCTTTAATTTTCTTTTATATTGTTTCGAAGTGAAGCCAATTTCCATATCATGAAGAAGGACGAAGAAAATTAGGTAATTTTAAACGAGTTTCTGATTTTGGAACTAGTTTAGTGTTACATGTTTCTGATTCATATTCTTTGCTTTGATTGCAGTGATAATGATTAAATCAAGATCAACGTAAACTATGGAAGGGTAATTGAGGAAAAAAACTAACAATATAATCTATCGAGAGGATTTTTTCTTTCATAGTAACCACATGTTTAATTAAACACTAACATCGTCTCTACTTCTGTTAAACATAGTTGACATTGTCTAAATTATGTTAACATAGTTGATGTCGTCTAAATTAATGTGTACAAGCTGCGAATTTAAAAGTTTATGTATTTAATGGAAAACAAGAATTAGTTCGTCTATTACACATGGATCTAAAATAATTAGTGTATTTTATTAACAAATAAAAACTAGTTCATGTCTTTTTATGGAAGTTTCTTTATACAAATTAAACACATTTTTAATTAAACAATAACGCCATCTGTTAAACATAGTTAACACCGTCTAAAGCGATGTGTAAAATCTGTGAATTTTAAAAGTTTGTGTATTTAATAGGCAACATAAAGTAGTTCGTGTATTAAACGAGGATCCAAAACAATTCAAGTATTTTATTTAGAAAATGGAAATTACTCCGTGTATTTTTAAGGAAATTTTCCAAAATATTTTCCTCATTTTTAAATAAAAATGACTCAAAAAGAAACTCACCGTTATAATTAGGGAAAATCTCTCAAATAAACTTTTTGAAGTTTTATCAAAAAATTGACCTTAAGAAAAAGAAGACCAAAACATACCTTTTTTTATTTTGAAAGTTTTAATATATATATATATATATATATATTTTATTTTTAATTTTAAACCTCATCTCCTAAACCACACCCCATAACTCTAAACTCTAAGTCTAAATTAGTTTACCCATAAATGTATATTTATACTCTTTAATAAAGTCTATTTTGGTCATTTTTCTCTTTGAGTGCTATTTTGGAAACAATTTTTTAGGTATATTTTAGTCATTATCTCTATAATTATTAAAAAATCAGATAGGAAAAGTAAAAATACAAAAATTTCTGCTGCACCATCCTTTTCTCCAAAAGTTCTTTCAGATTAGAAAAGAAATCGACGATCGTTGTTTCCGATTTGAAGATTGAACAACAAAATTGAAAGGTTTAATCGCATGTCATGTTCATCTCTGTGAGCTATTTAAAAAGGTAAGTATCCCAATTCCTTCTTCATGATGTTATTTGTTATCTTTTGCTTCTTGGTTTTAAACGTTTGATACCACACGACATCAGAGAAAATGATCTTTGTTAAGTGCAATGTGATAGATTTATGAGAGTGTATAATTGGAATAAGTATTATTGACTCTCATCAAGATAGATTACAATATACATATGCTTATATATTGAGATGACCAAACCTAATTCTTAAACTAATATGAAATTATAGGTAATGATAAGTTTCCTATTCTAATATATTGACATATATTTTGATTTTTTTATTTTGGTCGATCTTCTCGATCTCCCAATATCCTACGGTAAGCTCATACGTGTTACCACGTATGAGATTGGACAAATCTTCAAAATATGGTAGTAGAAATAACTCCTAGAAGTAGGTGAATCGAAGGCTCGGGATTTCTAACATAACATCAAGCTCTTCTTGACCATAGAAGTAGAAGTAGATAGTCACATGTATTTAGTCACCATAACACGTAACATAAGTAGAAGTAGTTGAAGTACGTATGCATCACGAGCTCACGCTTCTTGTGATGGAGGGTTATGTCAGAAACAATGCACAAACATGTGCACCACAAACAGTCTGATGACTTTGAAATTTGCAGTGATTTTTCGGTGGTAGTAGTGTTTGTTGCAGCTTGATGAAGCGGTAATAGTAATTTAAGTTGTAACAGCTTTTATGAAGCAGTATCAGAAGAATATGTAGTGGCAGCGGAAATATAAGTAATAACTTGAAAAGAAAGCAAAAATGGCGTGGTTGTTCAAGTTTGGAAGCTTTGACGGCTTGTGCAGCGGTGCTGTCTTGAGTAGTAAAGCCGTACGTAAGCGGTTGCTTTGTTGTTGTAAATGGAAACAAAGGCAGCTTTGATATGAATTGTAGAAGCAAAGTAGTAAATGAATTAGTAGCAGCTTTGATGACAACAGAGGCTGTAAAAGAAAATCACTTGAATAGAAAGCAACATTAGTTTATGAACATTAATGGATGTTCATGCTGCGAAAGCTAATGCGGATTGTACAGCTGCGATGACTTGAGTAGAAATTGATGATAAACTACTTGAGGAAGAAGTCTGCAAGTTAGAAGTACAAGAACCGTCGTATATGTAAAGGTTCAAGCATCACACGTAAGGTTGTTATTCTTAGTGTTTGAGAAAGAGTGAAAGGAAGAAGACGATTAAACAAACTTTCTCTTATTTATCTTAACCAACAAAATGAATTACACCTTCACTTTTATAGTGATAATGCCTCCAGTTAAGATTACCAGTAAATCAGAAACTAAACCAACATGACTAAACCACTCTTATAATCTAATATTCCCCCTCAAGATGGCAAATATAAAGATTTTAAAGCCATCTTGCCCATGCGTGAATAAAACTGAGGAGAGTAGAGAGATTTAGTAAGAATGTCAGCTAACTGGTTGTTTGTATGGACGTGTAAGGTCTTGATGAAGCCAGCTTCTATTATGTTCTGAATCTGATGACAGTCACGTTCCACGTGTTTCGTTTTTTCATGAAACACGGGGTTGTTGGCAATGTGAATAGCTGCAGTTGAATCACAATAGAGTGCAATTGGACCATTCTGTGGAGACTGCAACTCATCCAATTGATCAATCATATGACTTCCCGTGAACCAAACCCATAGCTCGATACTCTGATTCTGCAGATGAATGTGATATTACTTGTTGTTTCTTTGTTTTCCATGAGATAGAAGCATCACCAAGGAACATACAGTAGCCTGATGTTGAACGTCTTGTGTCTGCACATGAGCACCAATCTGCATCAAAGAACCATTTGAGCACTAGATCAAATTCAGATGAATAGAAAAGACCAAAGCCGATAGTCCCTTTCTAGTGAAGAACTTTGTAAGCAGCTTGGAGGTGTGATGGCTTAGGAGCAAATGTAAACTGACATAACTTGTTTACTGCATAAGTGATATTATGTCGAGTTATAGTCAAGTACATCATCTTACCAACAAGTCGTCTGTTGGCACAAGCATCTTCAAGCAATTGTTTTGTTGAATATTGAACAAGCTTTGCACTAGGATCCATTGGTATAGCAGACGGTTTGCAAGCTAGCAAGTTCGAGTCTTTTAATAACCCCAAGGTGTATTTACGTTGACATACCGAGATACCCTTGCTGGACCTAGCAATTTCCAAACCAAGGAAATATTTCAGGGTTCCCAAGTCTCTTATCTTTAATGCTTTTTGTAAACATCCTTCAACTGATCAACTTCATGAACAACATTACTGGCAATAATGAAGTCATCTACATAGATTAATACAGCTATGTAGTGACCATTACAGTTCCGGATGAAGAGTGTGTGGTCTGCATTCGATTTCCTGAAACCCAAGGCCAGGAGCATGGAGCTGAATTTCAAGAACAAATGTCTAGTCACTTGTTTTAAACCGTATAAGGACTCCTGAAGTCGACACACAACATTAGCCGGTAAAGTTTCCCCCTGCTTTGGTGTGTACCCTGGTGGCAATGCCATATATATTTCCTCATGCAGATGACCACTCAAGAAAGCATTTGATACATCAAGTTGAGTGAGATGCCATTTCTTAGCGGCAGAAACAGATATGAGAGTCTTAACTATTGTCATCTTTGCTACTGGAGAGAAGGTTTCTACAAAATAAATACCTTCTTGTTGGGTATAACCCTTGGCAACTAGACGTGCCTTATATCTCTCAAGAGTCCCATCTGCATTGACTTTGATCTTCTACACCCACTTGCATCCTATTGCATGCTTATTAGGTGGAAGAGAACATATAGTCCAAGTATTTGACTTCTCCAACTATGAGTTCTTCATTCATGAACTTTAGCCACTCATCAAACCGTTTAGATTGTGTAAAAGAAGTTGGTTATGGATACAGAGAAATGGCGCATATATAGGACTTATACTTTTCTGAGAGATTATCAAATGAAACATATGCAGACAACAGAAAAGGAATGTGTGTATCAGCTTCACTGATATTGCAATAGTAATCATGAAGATGAGAAGGTAGTTTTGATACTCTCTTTGTTCTGTCCATATCAACTTCAGAGCTAGATCGAGTACGTGTAGATGAATCATTGATGCTTTGTGACTGGATGGGAATCTCCATGACATCTGCATTGGGTTCGTTCTGCATCTCTGATTCTCTATCAGTAAGGAATATATCAGGATAAGAATTATTCTGACCTTTGGCATATGGAAATATGTCTTCATGAAAAATGACATTTCGTGATATGTGTATCTGATTTGTCTCCAAATTCATGACCTTATATCCTTTGTAACCAGCTGAGTAGCCAAGGAAAACACAAGATCTTGATCGAGGTTGAAATTTGGTTCTATGTTTTGGTAATGTTGAGCAGTATGCCAAGCATCCAAAGACACGAAGAACAAAATAATCAACCTTCTTAGCAGTGAGGATTTCCAAAGGACTCTTATCTTCAGTAACAGAGATGGCAATCTGTTGATGATAAAGACTGCAGTGAGAACACATTCTCCCCAGAACTCCACAAGTATTTGTGACTGAAATAGCAAAGATCTAGCTACATTAAGAATGTGCTGATGCTTCCTCTCAACTACAGAATTTTTCTCTGGAGTTTCTGGACATGAATGGAAAGCTATAATTCCATTTTTCTTGTATCGCTTTGTGAATTTCAATTCATGTGTGTTGTCTGATCTTAAAGCCTTAACCACTGTTGCGTATTGAGTCTCAACCATAGTGAGAAGCTCTGGAAAGATCTTGATAACTTCATCTTTTGTTTTGAGCAGATATATCCAAGTCAGATGTGTATGATTATCCACAATGGTTAGAAAATACTGATGACCTTCTATTGTTGGTGTTGAGAAAGGACCCAATACGTCTATGTGTAGAAGATCAAAAGGGTTAGCAGACATATTATTCTTTGAAATGAAGGGAATGTGCTTTTGTTTTGCCAATGGACAATTCTCACAATGAAAGTCACCTTTATTTCTTTGTTTCAATCCAAGTACATCAATGATGGAATCAGTTTTGGACAGAGATGGATGACCCAATCTACGGTGCCATAAACTTGTATCAACAACAACATTTCAAACTGAAGCAAAATGTTCTTGAAGTGGTCTTGGATCTGCAATGTCATCAATGTCAAGAACATACAGATTTGAAATTTGATACCCCTTCCCAATCATCAGATCCTTGGTAAGATCCTGTATCATGCAAGAATTTAGATCAAAGATAATCCGATAACCTAAATCCATTGTGATTAGGCTTACACTGAGAAGGTTGAGTCTAAATACAGAACATTAGTCAAGACAATTGATTCACTCAAACGTACTCTGCCCATACCAGCTATTTTAACTCCAAACCAGTAGGTAATGTAACTGATTTATGCATTGTATCAGATAGTTCCTCAAATAAACTCTTATCATGAGCAACGTGATGTGTTGCTCCACTATCAACAATCCAGGACCTAGCACTCATAACCTTTCTTGTCTCTCTTAGCATGCCAATAAAACATAGCGTGGAGGATGAGAAACGCATACCAAGTAAAGTCGTAGTGCCACCAGAGGTCGAAACACAGTTCACTTGAGCTGGTATTGGTATGAGATGTGAGTTGAAATACGCAATTACACCTTCAATTTGGTCCTTTGAGAGATTATTGATCACGTTTGAAGCAGAATCACTCATTGCGAGTTGAGTAACTATCAGTTTTGTTGTTCAAAAGACATGTTGTAATGTTGTTTCTCAGGTTGTTGCTTCACATTGGGTTTGAAACCAGTGGAATAACCATGGACCTTGTAGCAAGTATCAACAGTGTGACCATTGTATCTGCAATGTGAGCAGATTGGTTTGTTGTGTTTCGGAGTGAAACTAGCTTGAGTGACATTTACAGATGGAGTTGATGCAGTCATGGTGAAAGCCGATGCATTAAGAGTTGGAGTGATGTTCCTTTGGTTATGATCTTGATCAAGAAGATTATAAACCTCAGACAAATCATGAACATTTTTCTTCATAATGATCTGACTTCGAATGACTCCATATGATTCATTCAGCCCATATAAGAACTTGATAACTTTGGCATGATCTGCCTTCTTTTCTGTGGCCTTGCAACATTCACAATTGCGACAAGTAGTCACACAATTAGCTCCATCTAACTCATCCCAAAGAGTCTTCAAGGTAGTGTAGTATGTAGATAAATCCATTGGTCCTTGTTGAAGTGACCATATCTGCTGTGATAACTGATAAGACCTTGGAAGATTCGTAATGTGGAATCGAGTATGTAAATCTTTCCAAATCTCATAAGCATTATTGAAACGAAGTATACTTTTTGTAGATCTATTTTGAAACTGAGTTCAAAATCCACGACTTAACCATTGAATTGCATCTAGACCAAATCCTAAAGTTAGCATGAGTTCCCGAGGTCTAACGGCAGATCCATATATAAATGCAAGCTTATGCTTCGCATCTAGTGCTATATTCATGGCAATACTCCAGTTATCATAGTTGTTGGGGTCAAAATCGGTCACGACGGAATCAACGTCAGAAACCTATCGGGAAAATGAACCCATTTGTGAAAGAAAGAAATAATATCTCGGAAAAAGGGAACATGAAAAATTGAGGTCAAATGTCGGCAAATCACAAAGGAACGGTCTTCATAAATGAGCCATCAGGAAGAGTTTGTCTTAAGACCTCGGGTAAACGTATCCCCGAACGGAAATACGATGAAACAACTAGAAGACTCGATCATCCAACTCCCCATATGGAGAAGTTGGCTGAGCAAGACGTCCAACTCGTCGAACGAGCAAACCGAACCACAAGAGCCGACCAACTCCCCCGTTCGGCGAGTTGCACCGGTCCAACTCGCCAAATGGGCGAGTTGGCCAATACAGGCCGACCAACTCGCCCGTTCGGCGAGTTGGACAAGCCCAACTCGCAGAACGGGCGAGTTAGGTGGAACGAGCAATCCGACTCCCTCGTTCGGCAAGTCGGATCAACCAATCCATTTTCACCTCATCCGCGTCCTTGTTAACTCCCTATTTTGAAACTTGGTCAAACTTATCTTTGTTTTGTCTCGATCAGGATTGACATTGGAACTTTACGGAAAGAACTTGTTTTCCCGAGAAAGGATTGGGTCGATTGTATGAGACAGTAACGGTTAACTAAACACCTAGAGTCATACGCCCCATACGAAAGATCCTAACTCTCTGAAGGCGTCGTCTTAGCAATGCTCTTTCGATAAAATCGTAAAAACGGCTAAGTAAAAGAACGGCCTGATGAGGTCTAAAGCTCGGCTAAAGGCCCACTCGCGATTTTATCTGAAATTGAGCCCAAATTTTGTGACTGTTTATCTTTTATTTTCAGGAAGGGATAAATGTTGAGTTTCGAAGATAAATGTTAAGTTTCTGAAGATAAATGTTAAGTTTTGAAGATAATCATGAAGATCGAGGAAAAAGGAATATTTCCGCGAGGCGATAAATTCGACCAGGGGCAGAAGGGAAATGGGCAAACCGCCTCTGAAGGAGTATATAAAGACTCCGAGGGTGATGATACAAGACACACGAATATATCCATTCAGAGCAAATATAGTATAGCACTTAAGGCATTTAGGCAACTTTCCATTTTAGGCATTTAGGCAACCCGAGCTGCGACTCAACTAGGGTTTTGCAGTCTTAGGTTGTTAGAACTAGGGATCTCGTCGACAGCTCATAGCCGAGGCTCCCATCCTGTTGTAAATGCTCACACGCAAATTTGGAATAAGACATCTATTTGCTATCTTTTCGATCTTTATTTCATAGTCTGACTGATTGGCATGTGGTTTGGCAGATATCTGAGACCTCTGGGAAACTAGGGTTTACCCTGGGTTCCTAATTCAACGAAAATCGACAGTGCGAATTTTGGTTCTCACAGTTTGGCGCTAGAAGGAGGGGGGGAGTCGGATTACTCTAACTCATGGCCACAAAAGGCTTGATCGAAACAATGTCTGGAAATATGAAAGATAATACCGCAGCTCGCAACAACGCTGGTAAAAAAACTCCAGCAGTGACAGCTCCCATTCCCAACGCATATGCTAACGCCGCAGTACTTGAAAAAATCGAAAACCTAGTCACGACTCTTCGCCACAGTCGGGAAACCGAAACAAGGTCGCGATTTCTCTCACTAAATAGAAAGAGCAACGATAAAATATATCAAACCCCGTAAAGTTCGTCTCATTACTGTGTTTGAAAAATCTCAGCCCATAAGGGTTCGACCAAATTTTTTTTTCGAAATTTTTTCGGTAAAATAAATCTTGCTCTCCCAGAAACTGCGGAGAAACCCTAGATAACTCATGGAGAAAGGAAGCACAAAAAAATCAGACAGACAACCCCCACTGCTGTACTTCTTCCAACAATTTTTGAAGAAATGAAGTTGCTCTCTATTAAATCACTCGAAACCTAAAACAGGTGATGAAAACTAAACTAAGCAAAACGAGAGAATGTGTCCCTCACTGCTAAAACGTTTTCTGAAACCCAAGATTTTTTAAAAAGTCAACCTCCGATTCTACGAGATACTTCCTTAGGAAAAACTACTCAAAATCCCCTCTGATCGATCCTGCGGAAACGAGTAAATCTCCGATTAAATTGACTCCCGATAATTAAGCTCATCACAGCTAAAAATTCAGAGGCTAAAACGTAAGTTTTCCAGAAAAGGGGTCTCGTACAGCCAAACATGAAAACACGCTTACATAACGACTTTCGTAAAAATAAACTCAGCTACATTTTACGAAACAACTTTCGTAAAACTAAACTCATGACATTTCGCGGAATGACTTTCGTAAAATTAAAACTCAACAACATTTTCCATAACAGCTTTCGTAAAATCAAAATCGACAATGTTTTATGGAATATTGTTCGAAAAATGAAGCGATTTAGCATTTTATGATACAACTTTCGTAGAAAAAGTTTGAAAACATTTACGAAACGACCGAACCAGCATACCATCCAAACTCGAGTTTGACTAGTCCAACTCGACCATTGGGCGAGTTTGACTAGTCCATCTCGCCGAACGGGCGAGTTGGACAGTATAAGCCGTGCAACTCACCCATTGGGTGAGTTTGACCAGTCCAACTCACCGAATGGGCGAGTTGGACAGTACAAGCCGTGCAACTCGTCCATTGGGAGAGTTGGATAGTATAAGCCATGCAACTCGCCCAACGGGCGAGTTGGACAATATAAGCCGTGCAAATCGCCCATTCGGCGAGTTGGAAAATACAAGCCATGCAACTCGCCCAACGGGCCAGTTGGACAGTGCAAGCCGGGCAACTCGCCCATTGGGCGAGTTTGACAAAAAAGCATTACTTTGGCTCTTTGATGCGACTCGGGCCAAGCTTATGGATGACTTGGTTCGGATCCTTCCAAGATCTTTCACTCCAAGGTGGTAATGGGATAATCCTAAGCTTCTTTACACTCGTGTAGATCCAACAAGAGGTATTCAAGCCTAGTGCCTGATGCTAGCGACGATTCTTCAGAAGATAGGCGGTGAACCTCAAGATGTTGTTTCATGTAGAACCAATGAAGAGTGTAAGAACTCGACACCTGAACTATTTAAACACTACACAACACTCTTTGATGGTAGAATGGTAAGACAAGAGCTTGCGGAACAACTCCTGATACACCAGTTCGATCCTTAGATATGACACACTAAGAAATCAAAAGTTCCAAAGGAACAAAGAGACCCCCTCTCAAACATACAAGTTCTTAATCAAAAATAGTCTGATTATTTTGTGGCTCTTAGGTCTCTTTTTATAGTCTTACAAGTTGTAGAAACCGGTAAGACTTAGCTAAAAACAATAAATAGAAAAAATGTAAACAAAAACGTGACTAAATTATTGTTTTGACTGAAACTTGGACTGCCCCTTGGCTTTCCATGACATTGACTTCTCTTGCAGCTCTCTTGGTATTCTCTTGATGAAAAATGGGCTAATGAATCTGTAACGCCCCGGCCGCCCACGGCTAAAGGGCCGCCCATGGCTAAAGGGACACCCACGCCTGCTCTCTCGTCCCGTAGGCCCCATCCCGTCTGACGGTCATGCATTGATTTTTCCAATGCTCAAAATCTTTGTTCACTGACCCTGCAATCACTACCAGACCTTTCCCCGTATTTTGGCCTCACTCACACGGTATCGCGAATCACTTCCCGATAAGTCACTCATCCTTTCGCTACTTTAGCATAAGCACACTTAACCATGGAGTTCTAAACGGATGTGTGACGGAAAAGGTAAGTCAACTTTGGTGACATAGGTAGCCAAATCAATTCTCTTAAGCCTTTTCATATATTACAACTCGGGATGTTACAATTCACCCCCTCTCAAAGAACGCAACGTCCTCGTTGCACCCCACGACAGGTCTCAAGACGCCTCTCGGGTCAGAACCGAGATAGCAAACCAGCTCTGATACCACTTGTAACGCCCGACCGCCCATGGCTAATGGGCCCCCTACGCCCGCTCTCTCGACCCGTGGTCCCCATCCCGTCTAACGGTCGTGTGTTAATTTTCCAAGGCTCGAAATCATTGTTTACTGACCCTGCAATAATCACCCGACCTTTTCCCGTGTTATGGCCTCACTCACACGGTATCGCGAATCATTTTCCGATAGGTCACCCATCCTTTCACTACTCCAGCATAAGCACGCTTAACCATGGAGTTCTAAACGGATGTGTGACGTAAAAAGTAAGTCAACTCTAGTGACATAAGTAGCCAAATCAATTCTCTTAAGCCTTTTCATATATCCCAACTCGGGATGTTACAATAAGTCTCACTGAATCAGTTTCCGTCGTGGTTTCCGAAGGAGAAGCGAACACGCTGTGATCGGAATGTTGGAGAACCCGGGAGACTCGTGTCTGCGAAAGATATGATAAAACATGTGATCAGAACATGAAAGTAGATAAAAGAAAGAAGAAAGAAAACACAGAATCCATAAAAATTGAGAATAGAACCTTGGAATGAGCTTATGATGAGGCCATAAACAAGACACAACTTGGGCAGCTTGTAAGTCAGTCTCTCCATTCCAGAAAGGGCTTCTCTTCCTATGCTTGACCATTGCCGACTCTCCAGTATTAGTAAAGTGTTTTGAATGTTGAAAGCAAGAGAAAGAGTGGAAGAGGCAGTGAGTGCTTCAACGGTCAGGTCACATTGCTGAGCATAATCAAACATCCTCATCAGTAATGCATAAGCCGCATTTTCTTTGTCATTTTCAAAGCAAAGACAAGCAGTGTCAGCTACATTGGCCTTTCCCAGAAAGATCTTCTTGAGGACATCGCTACAAGTCACTGAAAGCAATTCCAAGTGAGGGAAAAAGAGACAAATTAAACAATCATATCATCAAACAAAGTTAAGGAAAATAAGCCAGACCCAGCCGCTTGCACGTATGTGAGATAGCAGCTAAACGGATGGGATCTGTCGGATCATCCAGATATGAAATGATCATCCTGGACACGTCTTCTTCAAGAGGTTCGAGCATCCTCGTGAGAGTGATATATGCCAAAGAAAACCGAAACTCCATGTTATGTTATTCCAATAGTTATCAATCACCAACAAAGGCAGTACCAACAGAACTCACACAGACACACCCAGTGCAAATCAAGTGTATATTGTAGAATGTAGAGGAAGAGGAAGAAGAGAACAGACAGCCAGGTCAGAAAGAGGGAAAACAAAAACAAGCTACCACAGGAAAACACCAAATCACTAACAGGAAACATAATGGAAAACAAATTACAAGTGGGAAACGAAGTTGAAGAAGAACCAAATCATACAGAGACTAGACATTCATAAGAAGAACCAGAGGAAGATAAGAACAAGAGACCCCTAAAGAGAGTACACCTTCTATCAAAGTCAAATCGCAGCAAATATAAGTGAAAACAACAAGGAATGTACACGGATTACTTACACTTCGTTAATCGGCGGTGTGGAGAGAACGGTGGTGTGAGAAATTCCAGTGAGCTTAGGGATTTTGCGTCTTCCTTCGTCGTCTTAAAGAGAAGTGACCGTACGTGAAAACTTTCTATATTTGGATAACGCCCATATTTTCTTAATCAACTAGGGATTAATTTGCGCTACGCGCGGAACTTAAGTGATTTTCAAATGTTAAATATATAACTATTGTTTTGAATAATGCATTTTGAATTATATTTTTTTATATTTAAATTATTGTATTGTAATGTTTATGTGAATATTTTTTGTGATGTTTGAATTTGTGTTGTTAGTATACTTAACCTAGATGATATTGATGTTTAACAATTTACTGCTTTCTTAAAATAGAAAATAATGATATATCAAAACGTATCTAATACTTGTTAAATGATAATATAATATATATTACAATAATTATATGTAAAGAACCATTTGTTGTTTTTATTTTAAAAATCTTAAATTATTTTTATTTAACAAAATTTTTCATATATAATATAATAGTTTAAGTCTGGAAGATTAATATATATATATATAAATTATGTATAATTTTTAAAAACTAATTTAAGATATCATATATCGAATAATTGAATAAAAATCTGACTTTATTATCTTGAAAATTAAATATTTATATTTTTGTCTTCATGTTATATTCATCAACTCCATCATTAATATTTATAACTCACTATGTTTTTAAAGAACTTTAGTTTTAAATAATAAAAAAATTTAATAAATTAAACTATAATGTTCTTTAATTGAAAACTCTCTAAGAATTATTTTTAGCATAATATTACTATTAGTCAATTTAAGTTATTTTAAGCATAATATATGCTAAACAAACTTAAATTACATTTACAATAGGACCATCATAAACCGTCTAATTAACCAAGAACAATACTAAACCAACATGAACCAATATCTGATGTGACGGGAAAGGAAGTGTTTTGGGATAAACGCTTGAATAGTTGTTGATTGTGATGGTTTGATTATGCAAGAGTTAGTATGAATATTAACAATAAAATTATAGATTAAATTAATTTAGATTTGTAAGAATACCTTTGAGTCTATGAGGATCAATTCAACTCTCATTAGTAGGTTTGCATTTTGGAATTTGCAGGCTTCCCAGCAGTGAATCAACCTAACAAAAAGTTCATTGTTACAAAAATCTCTTTTAGGGTCATCAAAGGCTTTCGGGACGGCAAAAGTTGATGGTGGAACCCTTTTTTCCTAGAGTTCTTAGTTTTCTTTGATAGGTGTGAGGTTGATGTTGATGGAATAATGAATTTTATATGGAATTCTTTGATGCAAAATTATACATTTTTTGTTTAATGTGGTATTTCTATTTTATATCATTTATTACTTATTTATTTATTTTAATATTTTAATATTAGTATCTAATCTATTATTTCAAATTTCAAATTTTTACATATATTGTGTATTTCCATTTTAAAATTTTCTTATATAAAATGGCGTATTTTTCATTCCTTATACTTTCTGTTTACTTAATATCTATATTTTACATTTAAGATAGATGTTTAAATCTTAATCTAATTTTTCCATTTTTAAAAATATGTGTTTAATTATTACTATTATTTTCGTATATATATATATATATATATATATTTGTTTACATTTTAAAATTTATATTAATGTTTGATATAATATTTTCATTTAAATTTATTTAATTTACTTATATTTATTTTTCCTTATATTGTGTATTTTCATTTCTTCTACTTTCTATTTACTTAATATCTATGTTTTACATTTTAAGATAGATGTTTAAATCTTAATGCAATTTTCTCCATTTTTTTATTGTGTATTTTCTTTTCTTATATTTTCTTTTCACTTAATATCAATATTTTACATTTTATGATAGATGTTTAAATCTTAATGTACCTTTTCTATTTTTTTTTTAAATGTTTATTTATTAATATTATATATTTACTTAATATCTATATTTTGCATTTTAAGATAGATGCTTAATGCTTCATGTACTTTTTCCATTTTTTTCAAATTGTGTATTTACTTATTATTATATATATAATTTGTGTATTATATATTTACATTATTTAATTATCATTTATTTTTTCTTATATTATGTATTTCCAATTCTTATACTTACTATTTAATTAATATCTATATTTTATATTTTAAGATAGATGTTTAATATTTAATGTACTCGATATCTATATTTTACATTTTAAGATAGATGTTTAATATTTAATGTACTCTTTCCATTTTTTTTTAAATTGTGTATTTTTTATTATATATATAGAACTTTTATATAATATATTTTTATTATTTTTTTTTTTGTATATTGAGTATTTCTCTTACTTTTACTTTCGATTTACTTAATATATATATATTTTACATTTTAAGATATATGTACATTTTAAGATATATGTTTATATCTTAATGTATTTTTTTCACTTTTTTCAAATTGTGTATTTTCATTTCTTTAACTTTCAATTTATGTAATATCTATATTTTACATTCTAAGATAGATGTTTAAATCTTAATGTATTTTTCAGTTTTATTAAATTGTGTATTTACTTATATTATATATTTACTTGATATCTATATTTTACATTTTAAGATAGATTTTTAGTGTTTAATGTATTCTTTCCATTTAAAAAAATATGTATTTACTTATTATTATATATATAATTTTTATATTATGTATTTACATTTTTTTTTTCTTATATTGTGTAAAACTATAATGTTTAATGTAGTATTTCCATTTTTTTGTTGTATGTTTAATTATTATGTATTATTTTCAAAATTATATATAATGTTTTTTATTTTTTTATAAAATGGTAATGTTACATTATGGAGATAAGCTGTCTTTTTTTTTAGTGAAAAATGATAATCTTACATATGTTTAATGTAGTTTTCCTATTGTTTATGTTGATGGATCGAGCTAGTCCATATATAGGCAGCGCGTTTTGTAATTGAGATTTAGAACGCTTCAGAGATCGGATCGTCGAGCCGTCTGCGGCAACAGATTCCTCTCTTCTTGGGCTTCAATTTGATATGTGGATAGTCGCCTGGATCCACGGGGTTTGGGAGATACGACGGTTTGAATTTGAGCCAGAATTAGGGTTTATGTGGATCTGGCGGCGCGAACTAAAACAGATCGTGAGGGCGCGTCTGAGATCGGATTGACAAGCCGTTTGGACCTACAGATTCTTCTCGTCGAGAGCTTCGATTTGATATATTACACGTTCTGTGGGTCCATACGGTTTGAGAGAACGAACGGTTTGAAGTTGCGCCTGAATTAGGGTTTTTGAGTGACGAATTTTTAGGGTTTAGCAGTCGATGTCTCTTTACGGTTAGGGTAGAGACTATCGTGCTGATAACGTGTTGTGGAAGGATGTTCTTTCTCATTCATATCTCCTTATATTTATACATGGGAATAAACTGTCATAAGGAATATTATATTCCTTATGCTATGATGATAATGATAACATCAAATACAAGAGATAAATACATGTCAACCTAATATTTATCCTAACAAAAACATAATTATGACATATCTAAATAAAATATTTAGAAAATTTTTACATTCTCGGAAATTTCACAAATAAAAATGAAAAAGGAAAGTGAGAAAAATGAAAAGAGAAAAAACATGTAAACTTCAAAAAAGAAAAAAAATTTAGAAATGGAAAAAGCAATAAATAAGGCGTGACTATATTTAAGAAGGATGTTACTAACAAACGGCGATTTATTCGTAGCCTTTTTGACTCTTCTTTCTCTCTTTTTTGTAACTGTTAATTCCAAAATTTGCTTTCCCTCTGCCTTGTTTGTGTGTATTCTTCTTCTTCTCCGATCTCTCTAAGAAAAAATGAAAAGCCGAGAGAGAAAGGTTAAGTACACAGTTCACCGGAAGCTCACATCCCTAACGGAACAACCCTTCAACGGTTGCCCAAAGGTTGTGAAAATCACAGTGACTGATCCATGCGCTACTGATTCCTCCAGCGACGAGGAGACGTGTCTCCGGTGACGAGGAGAGTGAAACGTTACGTCGAAGAAATCAGGTTCTACGACAAACAAGGAGCTGCGAAACGCAAAAAACCGGCGAGAAAAGCGACGAACAAGGCGGTGGAGAACGGTGATAATGATGGCGATGGTTCAGTGAAGCCCATCAAGTATAGAGGAGTGAGACGACGGCCTTGGGGTAAATACGCAGCGGAGATTCGTGATTCTTCGACCGGAACTCGACTCTGGCTTGGTACGTTTAGCACGGCGGAGGAAGCTGCTCTCCGTTACGACAAAGCCGCGATTCGAATCAAAGGGCCTAACGCGTTGACTAACTTTTTAACTCCTCCTTCTAGTCCTTCGGTGATCGATCTTGAAGCGGTCTCCCGTTGCGACTCCGCGAGGGAATCTCAGTACAGTATACGTTCTCCTACTTCTGTTCTTCGGTTTAGTCGTGACGAAGAGACAGAACCCATCAATCTCTTGTCGCTGAGTCAAAAGGCTGTCGATGAAGAAACTCCGGCGAGTTTCTCCTTACACGATCCCGTTTTTCTTGTCTGAACTGTTCTCCCGCGAGAGATTGTTTCTGGGATTCCCAAATTAAACCCCCTTGGGCGAATTCCCCTTTGTTTCTAGACGAAGTCCAGTATTACCGAACAACAACAGAGATTCAAACTTGTCGCGAAAGTTTTCCAATTAGGTGTGATCGGCGATCTGAGCTCTTGCTCGTGGGATGTTGATGAAGTTTTCCAGGATCATTATACGACTGATCAGTGAGACTTTTCTTTTCAAGTTTTTTTTTCGTTGATGAGTGTTTGGATGATAACGACGGAGATGCCATCTTGGTCCCAGTTCGACCAAGGGTGTACGGCTCCGATCTGCTGGGAGAAGAAGAAGGTGATCCCGGGAGAAGCGTAACGGATTCTATTTTAATTATTCATAAATTTTTAAATTTATGTGCGAGTAATATAGTAATTAGATTTATGTTGCGAGTATATATAGTAATTAGATTTTAATTGTGAGTTTTGAATCTTGGGGAGTTGTGTTGTTTTGATTTTATTTTC